>BQMF02000625.1:0-205498 GCA_027922465.2 Turritopsis dohrnii | reverse complement strand
TTTTAGGATAGAGATGTTCTAATGTTGAAGTTTTTAAAAGTCCTTCGTCAATTTCTCATTGTTGAAATTGAAACTAAAAATTATAAAAAAGAGGCAATGAGTGAGACCAAGAAAATACCGATGTTGCATTTGACTGGGGATGATTATAAATCATACGAAAAGACATCGAAAAGTTCGTGGACAGGCTGCGCAAATTGAAAACTTTAAGGAGAATCTGATTAAAACCAGAAAATATGTCTTTTCACAAAATGGAAGAAGAAGAGCCAACAAACTAGGCAAAAGTTTTCTCTAAAGAGTGTAATGATACTAAGATATGGAATCCTGACAACTTGGTAGTCACTGTAATACCTTGGGACCTTTATTTCGTTTTGTTTAATTTTTCACAAGAAGACAGCCTGACAACAAAAGCTTAACCAACTACATAGTTCTTTTAAGTTTTTGGAAACTTCTGAAAATCCTTGAAGGAATTAGTGATTTATTCTTAGGGACAATCGTCCTACCAGATAAAGTATACATGTATGAATGTCAACCTCGATAAAGTATTTTACAACAGATTTCCAACTGCATCGAGAGCAAAACCTGTTTTGATCTCGTGTGTTCGTATTATTAGCTTTATGATATCATTTCAAAGTAAACAGATGAGGAACAGGGTTTTCTCTCCTTCCCAACTGTTAGATTGTATCATTCCTGCTTGGAATAACTGTTGGCTTTATCAAATTTCAAATAGGTCATAAGAAAGAAGCATTATGCGATGTTTTGAGAGGGTTTGAACTGTTTGTGTTATTGCAAGCAGTTGTGGGAGTAACTATGAACATTTGCCTGTTCATTTACATCAAAACTGGAAATAAAAGTAAGAACGGGAACAAAATATCTTCCTCCGCAAAAAATAAGGATCGAAAAGACAACCCGAAGTGTTCTCCTGATTTCCATTTTGTTGGTTGTAACGAATATCATACCATTAACAGTTTTTGTTTTTCTCCCTAATACACGATAAATTGATTCATTCAGCAGAGACATGGAATGATACTGTTTTCAATGTATGGAAATGCCTTTCTAAATTCCTTGATTTATATGTATAGAACTAATGGTATCTCTAGTCCAAACTCATCTGCAGCGCGACTGTGTTGATTATATAGAAATCGAACAACAACATCTTATTGGCTCAAATATCAAGGATACACAAAGATGATTGAAATAAGCAGCTAATAACCTAATCATTTATATGAAATTAAAACATTTTCACCATGGAGGTTTTCACTTTCGTTTTAATATCAGGAAAGGTATATAGATATAAGTGGATATCGAGATTATAGCAACACATTTTACAAATTTCTCAAAAGTTAAAAAAATAAGACATTATTTCTGATGTCGATATTTCACAACTACGACATGATCTACAATGATTAAAATGAGTCCTAAAACAACATCTTACAATGAAATATATCATTGTGATCAGCAAAAGGAAAGTTATTTCCCAGCAGCAATGGCAATTTTTGTTCCGATCTTTTTACATAATAGTGGGCGCTTAGCACACGCACCAAGAACACCTTTGATAACTGATGGAAATCGAATTCTTGGTAAACGAATTCTTGGAAATCGAATCCTTGGAAATCTAACCCATGGGTCATGTCCAGTTCCTATGGAAAAGTTTACAAATGTTATGAGTGAATCTAAAAATAATGAATATCACATACAGGACAGGTAGTAGTAGGCGAGAGTAATTTCACCCACACCCTCGATGTTCATAATTTTATCAAGAATTTACTATATTTTTAACGGTGAAAATAAGGGGGGATTTCCCCATGACATTATTAACGTGAAACGCGTTAATAAGTGTTATCGTGAATGAATTTCGATTAGTATAGAGGTTTGGTGTGTACCCCATCATCGGCTACGATTCGTTTGTCATAATAAGCGCTTAGACCTAGTTTCTTTTGTGTGTACGTGACGATCTTATGATTACTTACCCTAAACCCTGTATTTTGTGCCATGTCCTTACTACCATCCAAAGCTTCTTTGTATCGCTGCCAACTCATTTCATTTTGCCTTTTTGAAATTCCCTTACAACTAAACTTTGATTTACCCAGATCTTGATTTTCCGCAAAATAACATTTACTCGTGAGCGCAATCATTCGAGTACCATTGAACTCCGCCTTGAATAAACCCGGTGTTCTATCGTGGTATTTACTCGTACTCAAAAATTCTGCTTTACCTTGCTTGAAATAATAACCCTTAAGTTCGGGTTTAACGATATCATCCAACGACTTAGACGAAAGAGCCATGTACATACTATCCGTATCCATTTGAATCAATTCAAAATCCCTCCTGTCAATATATTTATCGAGAAAGTCGTAGTAAAACTCAAGCATCCTCAATTTAGCAAATTGGTACACGGCGATACCGCATTGATAAGGTCGATTTATATTGACTTGACGTTTTCTCTCTTTGATCTCAAACGTCTCATTAATGACTTCAAGATCGTCAAAGAAAGGGCTTCTGAACGCCTTATCGACATTTTCCTCTGATTTTGTGTACGTATTATTGGTATGTTTTTCGAGATCTTCAATCATTTTACCGTAGAACGAATTACCTTTCAGTTTATGAGTGTCACCGAGTTGTTTTAATGCAGGGTTCGAATCGCCATCTCGTCTCGCATCGGTTACTTCTTTAGGGAACCATTTGAAAGGCCTGCTCGCTGTATATTTGAGAATTTTATATACGCCAGTCACCTTCAAACCGTGATCTATATACCACTTCAACAACGGTGTATATAACAAAATCTTCTTCGCCTTACAAACCCCCAACAACTTCTTAGCTCCTTTGACATTCATCCTATTTGTGGTTGTTTGAAAATCTTTCATATGTTGGGGTACTAATCTCTCAGGAATTTTATCGACAACGAACAGAGGTGAAAACTCTTCAAATTTAGCTTTTAACTCTTCCGGAACGCGAATCTCTACCTGACAAAAACCAAAAATAGAACCGTCACATACACCCTCGGAAAACTCTTTCAAAAACTCCGGATCTGTAGGATTTTCGATCTCAATGTAACTCTCCTTTCCACAGGGCATCTCCTGTCCCGAACAAAACAAGTACAAACTATTCGCATCAAAACCAACAACAGACTCGCAATCCCTAGCGTCTTTATATTTATGAGGTCGTATCTTTGACACACCTCTTTCGGCATATCTGGAAAACACGATACTCGGACCACCAACCATACCGGTTTTCAACAACTCGTAAGCTTTGTTTTTCGGACACGCCTCACAATCTTTTTGTATTTTTGAACAGTCTTTGCAACCTTGTTTATAACATTCCTTCGAACATTTACACGTACAAGGTTGTCCCGGTGCATACAAATCGGGCTCTCCTCTCTTTTTCATTTTCAACGCTTTGTTCAAAACATAAGTCATCGAAATTCCAGGAATAGACACAGCGTCCTTCAACATATCGATCTCGTCTCCATAATAATATTCTCGCGTCTTCTCCAAAGCTTCCACAAACGGTACAACATCGGCCAAGTTATATTCTTTTAACCAATCCAGCATGGTAACACATCCACGTTTCTCAAATTCAACCTTAAAATCTTCATATTCTTGAGGCGTGATTAAAATCTTTTTCTTGAGACTCGAGTAAAAGTCTTCATATTTCACAGCGCCTATGTGAGAAAGTTTCTCAAAACTGGCCAACCATTCATAAGGAAAGACAAGTTTTTGTTCTTCACAATTGTTTGCTTTACACCAACCGTCAAAAGAAAGACCCGGTGCAAGATAAGATTTCACATCTAAAAATTTGAACTGACCGGTCGTCAAAAACATATAGCTATTCTCTTTCTTAGCCACAGAGATTGAACCGGCCTGTTCTGTCATATGATTAACAAAGTGCTTCTTGATCATATTGAGATCGTATTTACCGCTATTGAAACCTAGCACAGGAACCTGATTACACCAAGCTTCGTGTCGCATAACTACAGGGGGTGGAAGCGAATCTTTGTGAGGCAAATAATATTTGTCACTTACACATTTCGAGATGCTCTCCCACCGTTTTTCTAAATCTAAAATAAAGTCTTTGATGAGCTTTTCCGGATCCGAATTTACAAGAAAGGTGGGTTTATTTGTAAAGTTATCGGTAATAGCAACGCTGACTGCGATATGTTTAGTATCAAAAGTCAGATCACTCGTAACTTGTTGGTCGAGTTTATGGAGTATCGTTTCGAAATCAAACACGATAAAGTATGGGTATGGAACAAACTTCTTTTCAAGCTCAACAGCTCTAAACTCTGGTTTTTCACACTCCCAAACTGAAATAACATCACAACCAAGACTCCTAATTTTTGTCTCCATGTCGAGTGTAGCTCGATATTTTTTCGGATCGCCATTTATACAAGGACATCCATGCCATCTACAACCATAATATTGATAGACAGTATTACTTTCAGGTTCATATCCATCCACAAGAATCTCGCGATTATTAATCTTCACACATCTCTCACCCCCATGACCGCAAAGAGCGTGATGAATATGTTTGCCTGTGATTTCAGATTGTTTTTCAATCCATCGACAACCGACATAACTGAACTGGGTGTTACCTCCATAGAATACCTTATCGGAACTGTTCATGATATGCTTAAACTTTTCTCCTTTGCATATCAACTTGGTTTTCCCTCCCGAACAAAGATTTTCTGTTACGTGTCTATTATAATTGTCGTGTCTGTTAAATCTCTGTTCGCAACCGACACATTCCCAGTGTTGTGTCAAACCATCAAGATCTTTTATGTAGAAGCAATGACCCTCGTAGAGACCGATATCAACACAAGGTAAACTTTTTCTGAACTGGTTTTTACCAAACACCAATTTCCAAACCTGTTGGTTTTTCGATTCATATAGACGGATATTGACATTAAACTTTTTGGCAATACCTTCAAAATCAACGAGTTTTGTAGCTCGTACATCCTCAACTTCTAGGTTCTGATCATCATAAAAATCTCGAGCTAGTTGTAACGCTTTGGTAGTAGTACGTTCAGCAGGTCTTGCCACATTATCACAATATCCAAAGTAGATAGCAAGACATCTCCAAACACACAGATTGTCCTTTTTATCATCAATAGCGTGAATACATTTCTTCTTACGAAGCCAATCAGGGAGAGGACCACAACCCATGAGCGGTTCATTACTGTGTATGACTTTTATGATAATTCTAGTAAATTCGACACGTCCCTGATAGACACCCGGACTATCGAAAACCTCGGCCGCTGGTAGATACGCCTTAGACCAAACACCATCATCGTCCAAATCTAATCGTCTTAACTCACATTGTTTGATATACTCCTCGATTGCGGATAAACTCGTATAAGTACCTTCTCCAGGAAGTGTCTTTTCATACTTTACAAGTTCCCCATTTCCTCGATAAATTTTAGCGGTAAAACTATAAACAATCCTCGAACGCATTTCGATATCTTCTCTGATTCGGTTGAAAATCATATTTGATAGGTCTGAATTCAAATTACCGGTAACCTCATACCTGTTCATTCTTGGATGGGTTTCAATCAAGTTGATTTGTGGTCGTTGATCTAATTCTCGAACAACATCATCATCCTCATCTCTCTCTTTTCTAACCTTTTTATACAGATTGAGAACCTTATCTTTCAAAGTTTTGAAAGCTTTACTAGTTTTCTCCTTAATAGGTTTAGGTACATGATTTACCAACCAATCTCTCCATTCATCCAACTTACTTTTCACAACAGGTCTATTTTTCGACATTTCTCGCTGCTCAAACAAATCCATATCTTGTTGGGTAGGAATAAATGGAACAGGTCGGATAGGTGGGTTTGCTAATAATTCGATCAACTCAGCTTTTCTGAGTTTTGAGTAGCCATGTAAACCGCGTTCTCTAGCGAGAGCTTTTAATTCAACAACAGTTTTTCTAGTAGTCATGTTGTAATATATATATCACGATTATATCTTTTTAAATCACTTTTTAAAATTTTCAATTATCATTTTCCAATTTTTCATCCAAAAGATTCGTAACCTTTGTGTTCTATTTTTGTTACTCGTTGATTAAGTAACAAAAGCGAGGTCAATTTATTTATTTTTTGTAAACTCTCTTCTCTCTCTTAGCGTTATAACGTTTTTGAGAGCTGAGATATTTTTCTCTGTTATTTTTTATCCAGTTTAAACAGTATTTATTAACCGTTTGTTTCGTATCAGGATCGAGAATATAAGATGGATCCTCATCATTTTTCTCAAGCACCTCGAGTAATTTAGCTTTGTTCATTAGGTTAGCATATTTTATTTTTCGTGACGCACATAATTTTCGTAAAGCGTCACGAGTCATTGACTTGTAATCTGATTCTGTTTTGTCGGTCATGTTTATGTTTATGCTTTATATAAAGATAATAAACAACGTTTAAGTCACTTTTCTCGTGTCATTTTTGTTAAAAAAAAAAAAAAAAAAAAAAAATGAGCTAAAATAAACGTTGTTTATAAATAAAATGTCAGACACAAAACTTCAAGAGATTTATTATCAACCTCAAAACTTGTGGAAAGGACAAAAGGCTGCTCGCAATCTAAAAGGATTCGGCTTCAAACCGAAGGAAATTAAGAAGTGGCTATCAAAACAAGCTTTGTGGCAAGTACATTTACCCGCACCGAAACATGTTGAACGTTCACATTATGAGGTGACTAAACCGAATGAGATTCATCAATTTGATATATTGTACATGCCTAGTGATATGCTGTATGGTAATAAATACAAGTACATCTTATCCGGTATCGATGTTGCTTCACGTTACAAAGTAGCCCGACCTTTGAAGACTAAGAAAGCCAAAGAAGTTGCCGATATGATAAGAGATATCTATAGAGTTGGACCCTTAAACTACCCAAAAGTATTTCAATGTGATAACGGTTCAGAATTCAAAGCCGATGTGACAAAGCTGTTGGAGAAGAATAACGTCGAAATTAAAAGAGTAACTACTAAATATAAGCATACCCATACAGCTTTTGTTGAGGCGTTGAACAAGATACTTGCCGAAAATTTATTCAAAATACAAGATGCTCAAGAACTGAACGATTCGGAAAAGGTATCATCTACGTGGGTCAAATATTTGTATAAACTTATGGATAGATTAAACGACACGAAGACTCGGATGATCGGTATGAAACCGAAAGATGCCATCAAATTGAAAGAGGTAACTCTCGCTAAACGAGAGAGCTATCCACCCGAAGAAAAATTACCTCAAGATGGTTTGTATAGATATCTATTGCAACCGGGTGAAGAGCACGACGACCATCGAAAAAGAGCAACAGATAGGATATGGTCAAAGAAGACTTATAGATTGAGTGAGGTGATAGATCAACCAGGTAACCGTGTAATGTATTACCTTCAAGATGGACCTGAACGATCTTTTGTGAAAGAAGAGTTGATGTTGATACCTGAAGATACGGAGCTACCTCCTGATTATGTGCAAGGTTGGTGAATCGTACAAAAGTATCTTTACTAGAAACAAGTAAAGATGAGTCGACGAGATTTTATCTAGCGCCATATAATGTCATAATCAAAGAATTGTCTTTCTGGATTCTTTTGAGATTGTTTGAGACCTTTAGGTCTGACAAAGGCTTCTCTACTACCCCAACCATAATCATTTATATCAATGGAAAGTCTTTCAGGCAACCACACCTTATATAAATTTCCCGTTCCATCTTGCACCTCTGCATACATAGCCTTTGTAGAAACAAATTTAACATGATAAATCACGTTTTGAGGTAGATCCCTCCACTTTATGATCGTTGTAGATTGTTCGATTATTTGTTCGAATGTTTCAACTGTTGGGAATTCCATTGTCTATATATATATACTTGTGATCATATGTTTTATATCAGTTTTCTTTTGTGTGTACGTGGTAAGTTTTTATTGCAAACAAAATTCTCAAATAACAACACGTAAGCAGTTTTTATTATATAATTAAACCATCTGTCAATCAAACGCTTATAACAATAGAATTTTACATACCAGAAAGTTGTTTACTTAATAAAAGTTTAAATCGAAAGTGTTCGTTGCTAAGGATATTTGGTATGCTAGGAATGCATTGTTTCTTTTTGTTATTTAAGTATGATTGACATCTGATTGACGTCATTCCTTTTTTCTTTCAAACAAGGTTATCTAAATATATACCATATACTAAACATCGTGGTAATCGCTAAAACCAAAGCAATTTTCTCTTCTTCGTGAGATGGGAGTGAATCTGTTTGATTCACTCTTGGATGAACTTCTTTTTGTGAACTTTTATTTTTTGTTGGAGAGCTAGTCACCTTGTTTGAAATATGATGCTCTTGCATAACATTAATCATTTTATTTCTTCCAAGACTTAAGTTCTCATTAGATATGAGAATTTTGTTATTGTAACCAGACACCCCCGACTTGATGTTTAGATTCATGTCACTAGGTAACATGTAAATACCTTGTCCAACTGAATAATCAACTTTGCTTGAAGCATAATTTAAAGTATCCTGATAACGTTTAATGTCATCTTGAATATCAACTCTGCGATTAACAATGTCTTCAAAGTTGTTCATAAAAACTCTTTGAGCTGTCAAAGAGCTTGAATTATTACCTAAAATAGAAGAACGAGCTGAGGCTTGGGAACTAAGAACAAGATAAGCATATGCTCTAACACTCTCTGAAATTTTTACAAGACCTGTTTTTGTAAAGCCTTTAGATTTTTCTATAATCCATCTTGTCATGGAGTCGTCTGTGAAATAACTCACACCTGGCGTTGGATAGTCTCTACGTCTTTTTTGATACGAGCTGTAAAAATATTGCCCTTTGTATTTCTTAGGATCAGAATCGACACCATATTCACTACAGATTTTTAAAAACTCTTCTTTGTTATAAGGATTATCGTATTGGTTGAAACTATCTTCAAAAGGTAGAGGTGTCTGCAAGCGCTTAATGATTCGTCTAATGTGATAATAGACGTGAAAACGATATACTGATCTAATCATAGGAGTAGAGCGACCTTCTTTCAGGTGTTCAGAACTGACCCCACAAGCACTTGAAGCACACCAAGTGACAAAATTGAGTTGGGTTTGCCATAATTTAAATGGTTGTTCCTGCCAAATTTTCATGCGTTGTTCATTTTCATCCATTTCGTAATTAGTAAAAATATTGGGAAAGCTCGCAGGAAAAGAACCATTTTCAGAGACAATAATTGTTTGTTTATATAAATCTTTAGAATTCAATATCTGAAGGTATTGTCCTCCATTTGGTTTATAAAGCGCATTGGGAACATATTTAAAAATATTCTCCATTATTATTTAAAAATATAATCCTCTATTCTCTAATACAAGAAATGTATATCACGGTAAATATCGCAAAAGGAGAAAAGACCATATATCTATCTTACCCCATTCAAAACTTGGATGTCTCAAAAGAAATTGCATTGGTTGATATGTTTGCAGACAATGTTACGTATGAAATAACCACAGACCTAAAACTGAAACTGTCTGCTGATGGGAAAGCTGAAAAGTTGGTACCTCAAGGAACATTCACGAGCAGGGAATTGAATGCCTTTTTAGCAGGTGCCTTTTTAGAAGGTGATGTAGAACTTACCCCATTAGGCAAATACCCTCAAATAATCAAAACAAATAAGCTCGCTAACGTAACCAAAATTAATTTGCATCTATCTGAACTCGACAACACTCAAAATCTTGAGAATGGAAAGCTAAGTGATATTTTACTAACCTATCACATGGCTGAATATAGTGACTTCACACATGTTGAGCCTAAAAACCCTCAGTACAAAAAATTAAAAAATGGTGTATTTCAGTCTCTCACGTTGAAACTCACAGATCAGCATGGCAATATGCTAAAAGAAGACCTAGGAAGAACCGTTGTTTTGCACATCCGCTAAACCGAGATAAAAAGTAATAATTAATTATATATCATAATTAATAATGGAGTATGGAAAGAGGTTAAATCCAGAACGTTCACTTAGAACTGCCCGCGGTGTAAAAGGTTCTCGTCAAAAAGTAATTGTCACACACAATCCGAGTGAGATCGATCAAAATCAGCTATTATTGGTTAGGTTTTCAAATTTAGGAAGTGATGATGTTATTATTCCAGGAACAACTAATCTAAGTTTTGATATTGAACTCGAGTCGACAGCTGACACGAAAAGAACATTGGTCAGTAACATTGGGAGAGCTATTGTTAAAAAGTTGGCTGTCAAGTTCGAAGGTAACGAGATATTGAGCATCGATGACTTTGATCTTTTTGGGTGTTACAGAGATTTATGGTTAACCAAGTTTGAAAAGACAAACGCGATAAGACAGGGTATCATCATCGATGATGGGTGTACAGAGAATTGTATGAAATTAAGGATTGGTGCTTCAGATAAAGACACCTCTGATGCAAAAGACAAAGACAAAGCCATTGCTGACACCTATAAAAACAAGTTTGTCATTCCACTCGACTTTGAAATGCTAGATAGTACTATCCCATATTATCAAGCGGGTTTAGGGAATAGGCTTTGCTACGAGATCACATTTAACGACTATAACCGAGTTATTTATTCTGACCCTCCAACTTCTGCCGCAGGTCAAAGAAAAAACCCAGACGGTAAATACAAAATATCCAACATCTCACTTGAATATGAGCTTGTGACACAACCCACGTTGGCTAGACAAATCGCTTCTGAATATCAAAACATGGCTTTGCTCTATGATAGGGTTTTGCGGCACAGACAAATTAGAGTAAACAAGTCAGACACAACGTGGAATTGGTCATTCAACACACCTGCCAAATCTTTGAAGGGTATTTTAGTTCTATTTGAAGAAGAAAAATCCTACAAACGAGAAACCTGTAAATTCTACAATCCAAAGATCAAAAAGGTATCTGTCATCGTTGAGGGTAAGCCTAACCAACTTTTTGCTCAAGGGATGCAGCCGTTTGAACAATACAATGAGATTTGCAAGTATTTTGCTGAAGGAAAACCAAAAGATAATAGCGTCGGCGAAAACCGAAAGCGCTTGGGATTACATGATGTAAAAGTCGCTGATTACTTGACAAACAAGTATGCTCTATGGTTAGATTTCAGAACAATTGATGAGAATGCCTTGCATGGGACCGGTGGAAGGATTGAAAATGCGAGTGAAGGCATCACTTTACAGATTGAAAAGACCGCTGAAACTGCAGGAAACTTAAACGCATATATATATCTAATAATGGACGCTCAACTAAACATACAAAACGGTCAATTTATGTCTACATTATATTAGTAAAAATGGATACACTTTACATGAAAGAGCCTCACACAGCATTATTCGTTGGACCAACATCGTGCGGTAAAACGGATCGTGTTGTAAAATTATTAGAAAATGAATACTTTGATCACTTTGATTTCATCGTGATTATATGTCCCACCTTGAGGTGGAATCAGACTTACAGAGATCGGAAGTGGTTCTGGAATGACAGCTATGTGATTTTAATTGAGCCAGAAGGATCTTTGTATGAATATATTAAGAAAATGGACTTTTTCTGTGCTGGATATAAAACCTTATTTCTGATTGATGATATAATAGCTGATGAAAAATTGGACAAAAAGAGACAGCCTTTGCTCGAGTTGGCAATTAGTGGTAGACATCGAAATCATTCGCTATGGTTACTTACACAGTCATACACGGCTATACCTAAAAATTTACGACGGCAAGCTAAAATGTTATATGTGTGGTATCCAAAAGATAGAAACGATCTAGCCACCATTCATGAAGAGAACGATGTCATTGAATCGCAAGAAGAATTGAAAAATGTCAAGGAAAAACTGAAAGGAGGGAAACACGCGTGCCTAGTCATGAGAATGGAACATCCAAGAACGCACGTGATTTGTTAAACAGGTTGACATATTTGTTACAAGACTCTTGTAACAAAAACTATAAGACTCCTGTAAGACTCCTATAAGACTACTGTAAGACTCCTATAAGACTACTGTAAGACTACTATAAGACTACTATAAGACTACTATAAGACTCCTATAAGACTACTATAAGACTACTATAAGACTCCTATAAGACTACTGTAAGACTACTGTAAGACTCCTATAAGACTACTGTAAGACTACTGTAAGACTACTGTAAGAGAATAATTTACGTCTCAATACAGGTTCTATAATTTTACCAATATGTTTAATCCTCGATTCAAAGCGTACTCTATCAACAGCAGCCTCTATCCAGTTACCTCTACGAGATTCACAAGCAGAGATATAATGGACCATTACTATATCATTAAAAGTAACCCTTTTTGTATGTTGATGGGAAAATATAATATCATCATCTGAGGATTCATCATCAGACATAATTGTTTACTTAAACAATGTTTATTTATTTATTTAACAATGTTAGAATATATCAACTTTATATTATTAAACATCATCATCCTCTTATCATTATTTTGTCTTAAAAAATACCTCTCTCTAATAAAAATGGCGGAAACAACGATCGGTAATTTAATCAACCAGAGTTATGATGTTGCGGGTGAATTTCCACCTTCAGATGGTAAAAGACAAAAATTGCTCGAGTGTGTCTTAACTGGAAATAGCAAGCTATACTTAGGGAAAATGTACACGGAAGAGCAAATTAACAAACTCAAAGATGAAGAGGTAGAAAAACTTTTTAGTATCTATGAAGCTAAACTATCAGGTCAAATGGTAAAATCCTTGGGGAAATCACTGATACGCATTTATTCGATGGGGGCTTGTGCAACGTTAGGAATAAACAATCAAGAAGCGCTGAGCAATGACCTGGAAACTGACCCCTTCTTAAACTCTGCCCTTCAAAGATTTACATGTGACTTATATTATAAATTTGGCTCATTATTAGCACCACTCAGTGTTGGACTTATTACCGGGAGGCATTATATCAATGAAAGAAATTTAAATAAATCCGATGATAATATAAATACAGCAGATAATAAAAATGTCAGAAGAACAGACTCCCATTCAAGTGACAACGAAGAACCCGAAAAAGGTTGAAGCGCGTAAGAGGTTGGCGGAATACAACCGTAAAAAACGAGAAGCATTGAAACACGTGTCACCTCAAAAAGAAGTGAAGAAGTCCGATGACTCTCTCACCAAACCAAATGAACAACCTATGAACTACACCTATGGTGTAGTTGGAATAATAGCTCTCGGTTTAGTTGGTGGATTTACTTATTTTGTGTATAAAAAGAGAGAGCAAATATTACCCCGTGGGTCACCATCCACCCACCTTCCCCAAAAATCTAAAATACCGGTAAAAATCAATAAACATGAAATGGAATAAAAAGAAAAATAACGCTATATATAATCTCACAATATATGTAACAAATATGGACAAGAAAAGTATCGTCAACGATTTATATCACGCATCAGTCGTCTGCGTTTTCGCTATTGGCTACTCTATGCTAGGAAAAAAGGTGTTAAAAATGACACCTCCCTCTATTCAAAAGTTCGACTTAGAAGATACGGGAAAACTAGTTGCCATTATCGCCGCTAGTGAAGTGACAAAGGACTACTTAATTAAACAAAAGATTTTGCCTGAAAATATCAATATCTAAATATGGCTTCTATCGCAATGATGTTAGGTGGAGCTTTGGCTAACGCTTTGGCTTTTACAGGATCAAGCTATTTGTTTTCAAGTTTATCCAAAGACAGAATCGATAAGGAAAGAAAACGTCATGATTTGGCCATAGAAAAATTACAAAAAGCACAGATTGAATGGCAGCAAAAACGACAGGAAAGGATCGATTTCATCAATAAGCAGCTCATGCTCGAAAAGAAGGCTGATTCAAAATTCGTAGAGCTAAATGATGCAATGAGAGAGTACAATAGGGTGTTTAGTAATCATCTTGAACCGCTACCACGAGAGCCTGTATTGAGCGACTTTTATACACCGAGTCATGATCAACATGAAAGAGAATTGACTTTTATAGCTCTGAGTATGCTCGGTATTGGTGGAATGGTGTGGTATTTTGAAAGATGAAGACCATCAACAAAAATTATGTTACACGATACATGTAACATATACACATTCAGGTGGTTATCGTCTAGTCACAAGGTATGTATAGATCAACCCTACAATCAGAGCCCATAAATTTTGACTTAACCAACCTACAACTTCCTTTTGCTCTGTTCAATATCCATGATACGATAGACCCAATTATTCCTGGTAAAGCCTCTGCCGCTTTAGATGCTAATCTACCTAGAAGTGATGCTAACGCTTTGAGTTTATTTTTTATCCATTCCTTTGCACCGTCCTTTTTATCACCACCTTTGTCAGGATTTTGTGAAGAGCTTCCAGCTGCTGACCCTCCTGGTAACAAAGCTTCAACAAGAACACCGATAGCCATACCAAACGCTGTCAGAATGCTAACGATTGTTATACCTTGTTCACGGAATAGTGTTCGTATCCTTTCACCTAATGTGGTATCTTTGTCGAGGACTTTAGCAATGGTTTCTTTCATGCTCGTAACTTGACTGTTTAGTTTGCCTTTGAGAATATTAATATTCTCTTTCCTAGCTTTCAACTCTTCACGTAATCCCTCCATTCTCTCTTCAACCTCTTTTCGTTGTTCATCTGTGTATGTTGCATCATTTTCCATTTCTTCCAACTTGTTTTTCTCCTTATCGATATGCTGTTCTATTCGAACCTTTTTTGCAGCCTCTTCCTGAAGACCTCCTCGTATGTTTCTCAGCGCTTTATCCAATCCTAACAGCTCACGCAAAGGATATTCAAATAGATCGCCGGTCTGAGTTGTTTCATGATCGACCGACTGTTGTCTAAGCGTTGAAATTAAATCTTCCGTAATTTCCTCAAGCTCTACATCACTCGATTTTGTGATTTTAGATGATGAAGGGAGTTCTTCCTGTATTTTGTTTAACATAACTGCTTGTCGTGCTGTTATTTTGCCAATAGGGTATATCAAACCCTAAACTACGCAGTCTTTTCTTACCCAATATGTCAGCTATAGTACCGGTATCCTTTAGTATTCCATTGTTTGTCAATGGTTTGCTACTGTCTTTGTAGTATAATTCACCATCTCTAATTTCAAATTGATCGGTATATAACACCTCAGGTTTTGGCTGGAAATTTCCGGATAATCTATCATACAGCCCTTCAACTAGTTCTTTCAAAACTCTAGTATTCAGACTGTGACCTCCAAATGATGTTTCTCGCTCACTTGATGTATGTATCTGTGCACCCGTACGGTCACCGGTCGGTATGAGAGGAAACGTCTCATCGGTTGTTTCATCTGTCGTCATCCCATGTTCTCCAAAGGGGTCAATGTCAATGTCCGCCATTTTATTTATTTAGAGGATAATTTATTATTAATTATGTTATAACATCCCTCTAAATATGAGTTTTAAAATTTATCCAAAACTACCCACTGCTCCTGAGGATTTGAATGAGCAGGAAAAGTTTAACGCAAGCGTAATAAATTCTGAGTTTGAAGAGTTGATAAAACTGAAGAACAAGTTTAGCATCAAGCTCAAGAGATACAACAAGGCGATAGAACGATCGATGCTACTAAATGCTAGCTCAAGCGCTATAACCATTGGCTCTGGCATCGGTTCAATTGCAACAGGGGCTACTATTATCGGAATGCCTATTTCTGCAGGATTAGGTGGTGTAGCCCTAGCCGGCTCTATCTGTACCGGACTTACCACAGCTGTCATCAAAAGATATCAAAAGAAAGTAGAAAAAGTGATAAAATTATATGATATTGTTACATCCTCAATCGCTGTGTTCGAAACTAACATAAGTCAGGCGCTGACGGATGGAAGGATCAATTACAAAGAATTCCAGGTTTTGCAGGGAACATATTACAAAGCTTTAGAAGGACTCAGTTCTACAGATAGAAAGATGGAGACTGAAACCCAAAATCAATTTCAAAAAAGTTTGATGATAGAACTCCAAAACCTGAAAAAATCCATAACCGAAAATGGTTACTAGGATGTGTGGTTATGTGTTCCTCAATTTGAAAAAGTGATAAATGAAATGAGTTGGCAGCGATACAAAGAAGCTTTGGATGGTAGTAAGGACATGGCACAAAATACAGGGTTTAGGGTAAGTAATCATAAGATCGTCACGTACACACAAAAGAAACTAGGTCTAAGCGCTTATTATGACAAACGAATCGTAGCCGATGATGGGGTACACACCAAACCTCTATACTAATCGAAATTCATTCACGATAACACTTATTAACGCGTTTCACGTTAATAATGTCATGGGGAAATCCCCCCTTATTTTCACCGTTAAAAATATAGTAAATTCTTGATAAAATTATGAACATCGAGGGTGTGGGTGAAATTACTCTCGCCTACTACTCAGGTTCACTTCAACTTTTCAAATAAATCAATAATGAATGTTAAATCGTAACCGAAAACAGAACGACATTATTAATTAGCGATTCAATCATTCAATACTTTTTATGTCAAGTGCTTTGGAAATGCATCCGTAATTAAGTGACGTTAAATGAGCTTAATGTGGACATCGTAATCTTTACATGTAATTACATTACGAAATTTGATATTTTTGTGTTTTGCATCAATCCTCTGTATAGCTATTTCAAGATTAGCTATCATGCACCACATTTATGGTAACATATGTCTTGCCTAGTTGAGCAACAGATCCTTTTCTCATTATTCTTACCATTTATATTTAATTGAACTAGATAAAAATTATTTGCAAGCGGATGATTATTTTTAAGAGAGCAGGTTTAGATATCTGGTAAAACAATTTTGAAGGGAAGTTGTTTTTCACAAATAAAGATTAAACTGATTCTGGATTGCTTAAAACGGAACAAAAATACATACAAAGAGCTCAATTGTTATATCTGATACTAACTAGAAATATCGCAAGGTTGAACCTTAACACACTTATGACAATTCAAGAAACTGAAACATACTGATGTTATCCAAATAGTCATAGTCATCATCGTCTAACTCTAATTCATCGGAAACTAAAAAAACGAATTCATACTAATAATCATATTTATATTGAGTTATTGTTGTTGGTATTTAAAGTACACAAATGAACTCACGATAATTCTCTAAACCACTTTCATGAGGTTCTTTCACATCTAAAGACATCAAACAGATTTTGATATGAGAACACGGCCTTTGGAATGGAAAATTTTTGCATTACGATTAAGGTTTGAATCCTAAAGCTTCATGAACTAGACTTTAATAATTGATTCGTTACCAAGTTGATTCTGAAGTTCATTCAACAACTGCTCATCAACTTCGGAGTTTTGCACATCTAAACAATGTATAACTGAAAATTTGAAACCAATTCATAATAAAAGACTGGCTTTGAAAAAAAATACCATACTAGAATACTTTAATCATCAAGCCCTCCATCACAATAATACATACCTGCATAAACAGCATATATGATGCAAAGAAACACCAACAACTTCATGGCTCTAGTTCTGCTTAGCTAATGATCTGCAGCAATTACACGACGAATGAAACAACTGATGTTAAACAAATTTCCCCTTCCTATATATAGCATACATTTTTCCCCGGAAGACAAAATTGTTTTCGTTTTAAGTTTCGAATTGTAAAAAACCCTATTATAATCGTTAAAACCTTTAAATATTTACGGATTTCTCTTATAATACTTTAAGAAACCAACGATGTGTAGTTTAGAAATTGCATTTTAATCTTTCATTATTTGATGGAAAATTAATTTACCGCCTGGAAGTAAATTTTTTACAATTCGTGCAAAACTGGAAGCAAATTTGAACCAGTCCGTGCAAAACTGAAAGTATTTAAAATCGGAACGACTTAGATTATATAAAATAAAGTGACGGGCTTGTATACAATCTCCTTACAACTCACTGTGGTAAATTTCGAAAAAATATGCAATGAAAAAAGCCATTAAATAACAGTGTATTACAAAGAGAAAATAGAGGTTGTTTGAGTGACAGAAATACCGGGTTGAATAAACAAGTCGCTCAACGGGAGAGGAAAACCATTTTCAACCTGCATCACATTATGAAAACTTTTATATTAACCAATGATATACATCAGCATGGTTGCGTTTAAAAGTAGACTTCAACTGCAGGTTAACCGCCCTCATCAACCAGCCCCTGACACTTGGGGATTATGAATAAAGACCTTCCTTTAGGCTTTCTGAATACTACATTATTAAAAAATTAAAAATTTACCGATGATTTCTTCCTTTCTTTCTTCTGTGATTTCTTCCTTACAAAGTCATTAGAAAAGTCACATCAACACTTGAAATAAGCGTCCAAAGTAATGATATATCTTTGATTCAAGAAAAGTCTATACATCTCTGAAGAAATTTTGCATTATTTTAATTCTCACAAGTAAAGGATTGTTTTGTATAACAGCCTCGTCTAATTTACGAATCTTCCTAATAAACCAACCTCCAGAAAAGTGGTATTGAATGTAATAAATAATTAGCAGCCAAAAAATTAGCTTGAAATGAAAATTTCTCGCAGTTAGTGAACTAAACGCGTGGTGAAGCAGGGATATAAAATAGTTAGGAGATAATGAACATGCCCGTAAAATGATCGATTTATTGATTTATTGATTGATTAATTAATTGATTAATTGGCGAGACAAAGGGCTGAAGCACAGTTGATTGATCAATGTTGTTATCGATAAATTGATTAAACAATAATGTTTCCATCGATTAATTGGTTCATAGATTCATTCAACCTGAGCTGTTTGAATTGTCTTTTCCATTTTGGGCTTACGTTTATATTGTTCTACTTACTCAACTTAAACGTGGAAATTTGCGAGTTTTTAATCCCTGGGTTTCCAAATACAATGACTTTCTACTCTGTCATCTGGTTATCAACTGGTAGTTTAATGACAGCCAGAGATACGTATATTATTGTTCCACTTTATCCTAAAGCCAGTATGCAGCCAGGCAATGGTGAAACAATGTCAGAATTCAAAACGTGACCCTGAAAGATAATAAAAGCTTTCTAATTTCGAATGATAAAGACATATATTAACAAAAATAGCTACATTACATTTCCACACCTGATATTCTGTTGCGATCATAATCTGTTGGGTAAAACATAATTGAAATCATTATCATTAAAATTATGTCTAAATTACTATAGAAATATAACCTTGGTTACTCCAGTGCTATTTCAAAAAATTGGTCAACTGATAGAAAGTAATGATATCTTGGTGCTACCAACCAAATTTACTATCAAATTGTAGCTACTTATTAAGAGCCCTGCGTAGGAGCAAGAGCAAATAGCTTCATATGATCAGAGAATGAACATCAACACCCACACCCAATAATAATTTTGAGAAAGATTTAGTAACTGCGGTGCTTTCCGAACTGATGTTGATATTAAAAGTTTCTTTTAAATACCATAACCACTATAATCTATTTTTAGAACAAAAATTATTTAAGATCCATTAACCATTCGATTAGTTCCAGAATGCTGGACACATTTGGCAAAAAACCACTATTTACAAACAGGTAAACAATTTGACCCAATTTGATAAAAGCGATTGTAATCCATAATGCACTTCATGTAAACATGTTTTATTTGGTTTTGCTATCGAGAAGGCATCTTACCCTGAAAACTATAAATACCGACTAATCTTTCAATTTGCTGTCTTGATGTCTTGTTGTATTTCACTCTCTATCCAATTGAATTGAGAGAAAAGTGATCATGGTTGCCCTTCTGTTCAAAATCAATATATCGTCCTTTTTCTATCTCATATCATAGAACAATATCAGAATTATGAAAACATTGCTGTTGGTTTTGTTTTTCCTTCTTCAAATCTCGCTCATTAACACCATGTGTCATTTCCTTCAATTTGGTTGCAAAGGAAAAGATGTGCTGGTAACATAATTCAATATCAGGTGATGCAAGTAATCACCTGATATCTTCTTACAAGTATGTAAAAAAAGATGAAAATATATTTTGTAAATTTATGATAGACCACTCAGACACCCAACTCGATTGTCAGCATAATAACACTACTTTATGGGTGGAAACGTTTTCTCCCAATATCCAAAGAATTCTTGCCTTTGAAATTAAAATCCTGGAATACACCAAGTTACACAGAACATGACGACGTCGTTTTGCTTTGAAGAGGACTGGGAGTTATTGATAAATAATTCTTGCTTTTCGACTCTCATAGACTAAATGTTTGAAAAGGGTCTCTTCAAAAAAATTCTTTTTGAAGTTCACAGGTGCAAAAACAACAATTCCATGTTTATTTTTGAATAAAGATCGAGTGAGAGACGAACTCACCATCTCTCGCCTACCGGGGGTTGCTCTAACCACTTAGCTACCGACCCCATGTGATCACACTAGTTCATAGCAGATAAGTAAATAATTTAGCACTCGAGCGTATCACTCTTCCACTCGATTGTACCGCTCAACTTTAAATGCAACATAACAACAATCTCGTTTAGTTATTTCTACAACTATTATGTTGTTTATGACAATGTCAACATTTTACTGGGCCTCAAAGGACGTCCAAAAAATTGTTGAATAACGATTTAATGAACTGACTCCGTGATCAATTGCAGAATCGATAAAACCAAACTTCCTGTACCTAGGCACAAACTGCCGACGCTATGTTTCTTTCTCTTTGTTTTTGCAAAGAGTGCCATAAAATCCATCAATATGAGAAATCTTTCTCGTTGCCACTTAATAATTGCACGTCCTAAAGATTTTACAACAGAATATTGACAACAAGCTATGTATGCATGAATTTTATTCTGTTAATACTGTTTTAGGATGGAGATGTTCGAATGACGAAGTTTTTAAAAGTCCTTCGTCAATTTCTTATTGTTGAAATTGAAACTGAAAATTATAAAAAAGAGGCAATGACTGAGACCAAGAAAATACCGATGTTGCATTTGACTGAGGATGATATAAATCATACGAAAAGACATCGAAAAGTTCGTGGACAGGCTGCGCAAATTGAAAACTTTAAGGAGAATCTGATTAAAACCAGAAAATATGTCTTTTCAGAAATGGAAGAAGACGAGCCAACAAACTAGGCAAAAGTTTTCTCTAAAGAGTGTAATGATACTAAGATATGGAATCCTGACAACTTGGTACTCACTGTAATCCCTTGGGACCTTTATTTCGTTTTGTTTACTTTTTCACAAGAAGAGAGCCTGAAAACAAAAACTTAAGAGTGTAATGATACTAAGATATGGAATATGGAATCCTGACAAAAACTTAACCAACTACATTGTTCTTTTAAGTTTTTGGTAACTTCTGAAAATCCTTGAATGAATTAGTGATTTATTCTTAGGGACAATCGTCCTACCAGATAAAGTATACATGTATGAATGTCAACCTCGATAAAGTATTTTACAACACATTTCCAATTGTATCGAGAGCAATATCTGTTTTCATCTCGTGTGTTTGTATTATTAGCTTCGTGATATCATTTCAAAGTAAACAGATGAGGAACAGGGTTTTCACGTCTCTTCTTCCCAATTGTTACATTGTATCATTCCTGCTTGGAATAACTGTTGGCTTTATCAAATTTCAAATAGGTCATAAGAAAGAAGCATTCTGCGATGTTTTGAGGGGGTTCGAACTGTTTGTAATATTGCAAGCAAATGTGGGACTAACTATGAACATTTGCCTGGTCATTTACATCAAAACTGGAAATAAAAGTAAGAATGGGAACAAAATATGTTCCTCCACAAAAAAGAAGAAAGGAAAAGACAACCTGTAGTGTTCTCCTGATTTCCATTTTGTTGGTTGTAACGAATATCATACCATTAACAGTTTTTGTTTTTCTCTCTAATACACGATCAATTGATTCATTCAGCAGAGACATGGAATGGATACTGTTTTCAATGTATGCAAATGCCTTTCTAAATTCCTTGATTTATATGTATAGAACTAATGGTATCTCTAGTCCAAATTCATCTGCAGCGTGACTGTGCTGATTATATAGAAATCGAACAACAACATCTTGTTGGCTCAAAGATCAAGGATACCCAAAGATGATTGAAGTAAGCAGTTAATAACCTAATCATTTATATGAAATTAAAACATTTTCATGATAGAGGTTTTCACTTTCGTTTTAATATCAGGAAAGGTACATAGATATAAGTGGATATGGAGATAATAGCAACACATTTTACAAATTTCTCAAAAGTTTAAAAAACATAAGACATTATTTCTGTTGCCGATATTTCACAACTACAGCATGATCTACAATGATTAAAATGAGTCCTAAAACAACATCTTACAATAAAATATATCATTGTGATCAGCAGAAGGAAAGTTATTTCCCAACAGCAATGGCAATTTTGGTTCCGATCTTTTTACATAATAGTGGGCGCTTAGCACACGCACCAAGAACACCTTTGATAACTGATGGAAATCGAATTCTTGGTAAACGAATTCTTGGAAATCGAATCCTTGGAAATCTAACCCATGGGTCATGTCCAGTTCCTATGGCAAAAGTTTACAAATGTTATGAGTGAATCTGAAAATGATGAATATCACATACAGGACAGGTTCACTTCAACTTTTCAAATAAATCAATAATGAATGGTAAATCGTAACCGAAAACAGAACGAAATTATTAATTAGCGATTCAATCGTAATCTTTATAAGTAATTTCATTATGAAATTTGATATTTTTGTGTTTTCCATCAATCCTCTGTATAGCTATTTCACCATAAAGCTAAACATGCACAACATTTATGGTAACATATGTCTTGCTTAGTGGAGCAACAGATCCTTTTCTCATTATTCTTACCATTTATATTTAATTGAACTAGATAAAAGTTATTTGCAAGCGGATGATTATTTTTAAGAGAGCAGGTTTAGATATCTGGTAAAACAATTTTGAAGGGAAGTTGTTTTTCACAAATAAAGATTGCAAACAGATTAAACTGATTCTGGATTGCTTAAAACGGAACAAAAATACATACAAATAACTCAATTGTTATATCTCATACTAACGACAAATATCGCACGGTTGACCCTTAACACACATATGACAATTCAAGAAACTGAAACATACTGATGTTATCCAAATAGTCATAGTCATCATCGTCTAACTCTAATTCATCTGAAACTAAAAAAAAGAATCCATACTAATAACCATCTTTATATTGAGTTATTGTTGTTGTTATTTAAAGTACACAAATGAACTCACGATAATTCTCTAAACCACTTTCATGAGGTTCTTTCACATCTAAAGACATCAAACAGATTTTGATATGGGAACATGGCCTTTGTAATGGAAAATTTCTGCATTACGATTCAGATTTGTATCGTAAAGTTTCATGAGCTAGACTTTAATAATTGATTCGTTACCAAGTTGATTCTGAATTTCATTCAATAACTGCTCATCAACTTCGGAGTTTTGCACATCTAAACAATGTATAACTGAAAATTTGAAACCATCTTATAATAAAAGACTGGCTTTGAAAAAAAATACCATATTAGAATACTTCAATCATCAAGCCCTCAATCACAATAATACATACCTGCATAAACAGCATATATGATGCAAAGAAACACCAACAACTTCATGGCTCTAGTTCTGCTTAGCTAATGATCTGCAGCAATTACACGACGAATGAAACAACTGATGTTAAACAAATTTCCCCATCCTATATATAGCATACATTTTTCCCCGGAAGACAAATTTGCTTTTGTTTTAAGTTTCGAATTCTAAAAGCCCTATTATAATCATTGAAGCCTTTAAATAATTACGGATTTCTCTTATAATACTTTAAGAAACCAACGATGTGTAGTTTAGGAAATTCATTTTAATCTTCCATTATTTGATGGAAAATTAATTTGCCGCCTGGAAGTAAATTTTTTACAATTCGTGCAAAACTGGAAGCAAATTTAACCCAGTTCGTGCAAAACTGGAAGTATTTCAATTTCGGAATGACTTCGATTATATTAGATAAGGTGACGGGCTTGTTTACAATCTCCTTACAACTCACTGTGGTAAATTTCGAAAAAATCTGCAATGAAAAAAGCCATTAAATAACAGTGTATTACAAAGAGAAAATAGAGGTTGTTTGAGTGACAGAAATACCGGGTTGAATAAACCAGTCGCTCAACAGGAGAGGAAAACCATTTTCAACCTGCATCACATTATGAAAACTTTTATATTAACCAATGATATACATCAGCATGCTTGCGTTTAAAAGTAGACTTCAACTTAAAGAAGCTGCAGGTTAACCGCCCTCATCAACCAGCCCCTGACACTTGGGGATTATGAATAAAGACCTTCCTTTAAGCTACACTAAAAAGACCATTGAAAATGCCTTTGGGATTCTGGCAGCTAAATGGAGAATCTTCAGAACATCAATCAAAGCAAAGCCTCATAAACTCCAAGATATTATAAAAGCTGCAAGTTCCTTACACAACTATCTTCGTCTTACAGATGGAGCACATTATTTACCAACTGGCTTTGTGGATTGTGAATCTACTTCAGGTGAAATAATTCCAGGTGATTGGAGAAAAGAAAGCACAAGAAATGGATGGTTGCAACAACTACCAAAATCAAAAAGTAATCGCTACACGTTTGAAGCAAGTGAAGTAAGAATCAAATTTTAAGAGTACATTGTCAGTTCTGATGGCTCACTATCATGGCAAGATAACATCTTGTGGTCACAACACAAATCAAAAATAAATAAAATTAGCTTGTCTTTCAACCAGCAAAACAATAAAAAGCAAAACAACAGTTAAACAATTGATGTCTGCTTTAGGTTCCATACATATAACTATGGAATAAATCATTGCATATCTATGTTAGGATATTGAACTGTGAATAAATATTTCATGATCTGCATCTTCACAATGGCAGATGTTCCTGGATTCACTTCTTTGATATTTTGTAACTGTGGCACCAACGATTTTAAAAATAAACAGCATAACTTCGTCATCATCGTCATCATGATTAGAACCACTATCAACGATGGCAAAACATCATCTTTCTTTTTTTTAATCGAGGAACACGAAGTGACTTTTGATGACATATTTTGCTTTTTTGTTGATGATATGCTTGGAGATGAACAACTTCTTTTACTTGAATCAGTATGTTCATTTTCTTCTTCAGTAAATACAGGAGGTTCTTTTAATGTTGTGGTTGAATAATATGGATCTGTTTCTGAATCTTGATCATCACGATGTTTACTATCAGTGATGGCTGATATGCTGGTAGTTGGTGCTCTATGCTCTTTATAGATGTCTAACCATATTAAATGTTTGAACTCTCTTGAGATGTCTGTTCTAATTAAACCAGAAGGGGTACTTTTTATTTCTTAAAATACCTCCCATACGCAGATCTGATACTCTTGTACTTATCAGCGGCTTCACTTGCAGTTATGTTGAATACTTTTGTTACTTCTAACCAAGCATTGTTTTTTTTTATTTCGGTCATTGAAAAATAATCTATACAGACGATTACATGTTTGAATCCACTTCGGGGAGAGTACAAAGGTCTACACCAATCTGTTTCATCACTTCGTTTGGTACGGAAATACTTTTAAGTTCTGGACTTATTTTTTTTGAAGATCTTTCCTTGTTGTTGGCAGTTTTTGCAAGTTTTGATATATTCCCTCACACCTTCTACCATTCCATGCCAGAAAAATCTTTCAGAGATCTGCTAATGCTTTAGATTTCGGGTTGTCTCTGATTCCCTCGTGCACATCATGTATTATCAGTTTTCTTCTATCATTTTCATATATTACTCTTTGCGTAATGAATCAATTATTAAAACTCATCAAATGTCGGGCTTCGTATCTTAACAGCTACACAGATTTTTCCCGTATAATAGTTACGTTCCCATATCAAAATCTGTTTGATGTCTTTAGAAGATCTTCATGAAAGTGCTTTAGACAATTATCGCAAGTACACTTTTAAGCCTGGTTCAGATCTGACGATTACGACGATTAAAATTTAGTGTAATCGTCATAATCGTCTAATGTGAACACTTGTAACACTGACGATTATGACGATTACGACGATTAAAATTTAGTGTAACCTTCATAATTGCTAAACGCCAGGTGTGAACACTCTCAACACTCAACACTTACGACGATTACGAAAGTGTTCACATTAGATGATTATGACAATTACGACGATTACACAAAAGTTTAATCGTCGTAGTCGTCGTAATCGTCAGGTCTGAACCAGGCTTTAAATAACCGCAGTACAGTAAAACACGGAATTAGCGCCCACAAAGAATATCTATAGAATAATTATGAAAGAGAGTTTTTTTTCATTTTTGATCAGAGGAATCTGTTCAGTATATTTTGGTGTATCATTCTTCTAATTTTGTTAAAAAGAAAAAAAATTTATGGACAGAAAACTGAAAGTAGTCCTTAAAATCTTTGAAAAATGGACAAAATAACAGAGCAAAATGTCTCGAAGCAAGACTTACGTTTTTCTTGCAATCCATATGGAAATTAAAACATACACACTTAAATGTGCTATAATGTTGTTATCCTGTAATTTTTCTTATTTTAGTTCACATTTTACATTTCATTACTCATTTCTTTCTTTTTTTTCTGCTGGGCTCTTTATATAGCATTAATAGCTATCATAACTTTGTGTTTACTGATTATGTTGCCCTATCTATATATTTATCTCTGTCTGTCTGTTTGTTTATCTGTCAAGCAAAATGGTAGATTGAGTTGTAGGAGTAATTATTTCTTATTTTTTGCGCGACGTCTTGTGAAGCCATTGAGACCCAAATAAAATGCGACGTTTAGGGAAAATTATATCTGTAACCAACAGGGATAACTGACGTTTTTTGGGGTCCGCCATACAGGCGACGGGGTGACGAAAACATGGCTCTAATTTTTTTGGGGGACGGGTCTATGAAGTCATCAAAATTTCTACGATATGTCCGTAAATGTTGGACGTAGCAAAACGATCTCATACATTTTTTTGATCAGCTTTGCAAGCTCTACAACACGGGTATACTTATCATTTCCAATTCCTTAATTTAATTTTTTGTGAACTCAACACAGGCTGAACATGGGCGGCGAGCGAGGTTGATTTCGTAACCACAAATTGTTTTGAAAATATCAACTAATTGCAAACGACCGAAAAATGAATTATGAATTAATAATCTTATTTATGATAATGGAATTTCAGAAGCTGTAATGATTTGAAAATCCGGCTGACCTGTACGTCTTTGATCTATTCAATTGTTGTGTCGTGTCGTCTCATGCATTTGTTGTGAATATGATGCTCAACTGAGTCGAATAATTCACTTATATTACATGTCATAGAAATTGATGTAGCTAATAGCTATCAATTATTAAAAAGTGTATTTGATTATTGCCTCATTAAAATTAATTGTATTCATGTTTGAGATATTTGATAAAAGATAGTCTAACAAGGCCTTTCATTGGAAAGTTAAAAATATCACAAGAATGTCTTCCGATAAATGTTTTGATAGTGGGCAACATCTACCCTATCAGAAGATAATGGTCTTGTGGTATTGGTTTGCTATGGTTTGTATTTTCAACAAGTATTCTTACTATTTTATTCAGAATATACCGTGTATTTTAACTTAGGTTAAAGTGTGGCCCAGGACACAAAAGCAGGTCCTTTTAAGGTGCTCTGTACATCTGGCGGTAGTAGGAAGGCGGACTATTTAGAAACCCTACCTGGGACTAAATCCCCTTAAGATTTAAAGTCTTATTTGAAGTGCTAATGGGTTTGTTATATCTGCATATGCGAGACCAATGGGTTTTTTTCACGTTCTTGTAAACAGACTAGTTCATGTGTTTTATAAAATAAAAATGGCGCGGATTTAAACGAAACTTTGCATTTTCGTATATTTTTTGTTGACGAAGTGGTGATTCGATTGACAGGGCGAGGCTACGATAGATGAAATAAACATCACAAGTCAAACATTTTAAGTAGCTCTGAACATCACCAGTGAAGGAGAACCGAAAACATTGTCACTTCATTATGGTAGTTTTGGAGATCATACAAAAGCACTTACCAATTTTTAAAAAATTGCTTGCATTTAATATTCTGAATAAAAGACAAAAGATGTTTTTTATATTTTCCAGAATACTTAACAAGAAGATGGACGATTTACGTTCGAATTAAACAGCTGCTGCAATTTTGCAGTTTTGTAAGCATGTTCTTAAAAATGCAACCCATCATAAAAAATATTGTCTCAGTAACAAAGATCGCACACTCTCAAAGATCCTTACACGTGGCAAGGATGTGGAACTTCAAGTTAATAAAGATCAACTCAGTTAGAGAAGACTATAAAAAATAATAGAAGTATTTGAATCAATGGTCACACATGGGACAGTGTGCAACAAAAAAGAAAAACCCTTAAAAACGGTGGTTAGTTAAACCACTTGTTTGTCGTAATACCGAAAACAGCCTTGATTGTTCAAAACAGTTGCGTAACATTGTTACTAGTTCCTTCGATATTTCTGTAGTGCAGCCTACTCCGCCTTCGAGGAAAGACTCAGTATAACAACGAAGACTACTTTTACCAATTAAAAGCGAGCTTTACGGATAAACAGGGAAACAGTGTAAAATGCTTTCATGAAGGGTGTTATATCTGGTTTATCACAAATCTCTGCGTGCACTGGGAAGCCATTGTTGAAGGAAATTTGAATTATGTTGACGTCGTTAAAAATCTTATAGCCTTTACCCGGGGGTAGTTATGGGCTATCTTTAGCTGTCCTATCACTACCCACAGTAAAATCTGTATAATTTCTTCAGTTTTCACAATGCGTCATACATATGCAGCAGCTGTCCGTAAGAACTCCACAAAGAAACGATGAGGAATAAACGTGCCTCCACATGGATGAGTCAATGTAGAGAAACTCAATTAACACTAACGACATATGCGAAATTATGACATATTACGCAAAATTATCACGATTATAGGAGTAGTTTCTTACATGTTTGTCTTGCATAGCTGCAGCATATTTCTTAAAATTGTTACACTGAGTTGCCACAGTAGCTTGCAGTTTTACGTTGTGAGATCTATATAATTATTTGAATTTCCTAGACTTTATACTTGATACTTTATTGAAAAACTAAAACATACAAAAATGTTTTCAAGATGGGACATATATATATATATTATCGATTAATGCTTAGCACCAAATTAAGCAACAATATTAGTAAAAAATGATTGTTTTCTAAGCAATATTATTACTAATGTCTAACCTTGGTTGCTTATAAAAAAACAACGTGTAATAGGATTTCAATTTTCATTTTCAACAAGATCCGTATGGCACAAAACGGTAGCAGCATTTCGAAATAAACCTGAAATATACGAAGCAAACTGATCTACACTTATTTATCTAAAATTCCGCATACACTTTCATAGGCTATAGGCTATAGGCTATAGGCTAACTCCCATTTCCGTCAGAGGAGTGTCCAAGAGATTCCAAGGGTATTTTAATACGATATCCGCAATAGCATTTATTTATTTCCAATCTCATTTAGATTGTTCGTGGAGAATTGTGCAAGTCACTGGTCAGTCTAGACCATATAAACCATATTTTACATCCAATACGTATGTGCGAACATGAGGCTGAAATGGTACTAACATTTGAGAAAGGCTTGGCTCAAAATGCATACGTACTAATGAGTGAATATTCAAACAACCAGAAGGTTCCTCGTATAAAATGCACTAGACTGGAAACAATCAAAATTGATACTACCTTTGATAGACTTCTTAAAAATTCTGTTCCGAATGGTATTACCAAAATTTCAAAATCGGAAAACGGAACTATTGTATGGGTCAAGAAAAAACTCTTAGTTCAAAGAAAATTGTACGAACTTAACAAAATCGGAATTAATGAATACATATCGATGATTCCTGTACCAAGAGTGTCAATAACAATCAAAACATTGTGTCAAAATACAAAGATGACAAGCACTCACAAAGAGACTGTAATACCCAATGGATTTCTGCGTCGAGGCTTGTTACGTTTGCTGGGAGAAAAGAAGGTGCATCCAAAACTTCCCGACAGCACCTGGAGTGACAAACTAAAAACATCCGTCTTCCAACGCAAAAAACGATTTTGTCCGCCTGGTTTTCAGTGTTTTGGGAGTTTCAAACCTAAGCCAACATTGTGCCCATTGCTTGCACGTTGTCATGGTTTCGGAAACTTGACGTTAAAGCCATGGAAACTGACTATCTTTCGGCGGAAATCCCGAATAAAAGGAATCACTTTGATGCTGGCATTGAGTAGAGATAAGAGGAAACGAAAATAATTAGAATTATTGTTAATGTTTTGAAAATATTGAAATATTGTAATTTTATAGAAATCGTTTCAAGTTCGCTTTCATGGTGAATGAACTGTTTCTGTCAATCATATATATCTACCACTTGACATCCTTTTCTTGAGAATACACAGAGTTTAGATTTCAATCCTTTAGGCAAATTCACTCTCAATGACAGCATAGCTTTGGACTTGCTTAATTATTAACTATATCTCAAAACACCAGTGTTTTTTCAGGTAAATTTCTACAGATTTGAGATTTGAAAATTTCCTTCATGCGACTAACATGTATATGGACACACTTTCTATCTGACAACAAACAATGGAATAAAATAAGGACATTTCCAACAATATGCTAGTAAAGTATACATCTTGTTCAAGCTGGATTTTTTGTTCATTCCAGTAGTATATTGAGGCACTTAAATGATTTTTTTGCCATTGCATTGAGATAATAGCATTTGAATATTCAAAAAACATTGTCTGTCTGTCTGTTTGATTGTTTGTTTGTTTGTTTGTTTGTTTGTTTGTTTTTTTGTAAGTCACGCAAAATGGTAGATTGAGTTGTGAGCGAAATTATTTCTTTTTTTGTGTGCGACGTGAGTTCGAAGCAAATACATTGCAACCCCCAATCAACTAACTGATTAAATATTTTGGACAAAAAGCAGCAGTGGCAGAACGTGGCAGCATATGTTCGGTTTGCCACTAACTCTTGCCTGACTGTCTGAGACGGGTGAACTTTTTTTTTGAGCAATCAAAATGTTTAAAAACCGATAGGTAAAAAAAGAGTATCATATCAAAAGAAAATTTTTTTTTTTTTTTTTTTTGCTTTTCTTTTAATAATTTAATTTGTTCTTTTAATTGTTAAGCGTTCTAATCGAACGTTTTTTTATTCTATTTATTCATTTAGCACGTGCCTTTTTTCTCTCCTCCGTGTGAACTTTTTAAGAAGAGAAACCATTTTCCCCCTGTTTGATAGCACCCATGTTAGAGCGCGTAACGTTTTTAAAACAAAAGCTAATAAAAACTTTTTTTCTCTCTACGTTTTGAGTGCAAATAAATAACACATGAAATTTGGGGTTTTTTGGAACCATTGTTTAAACTGATATTTGATATTTGATTTCGAATCTGTCGCTAGGATAACTGACGTTTTTTCGGGTCCGCGATACAGGCGATGGGGTGACAAAAAATTTGAGTCTAACTTTTTTGGAAGGGGTCCTGTGACGTCATCAAAATCTTTGAAGAATGATATCTCTGTAACGGTTGATCGTAGCGGAACGATCCCATACATTTTTTTAATCAGTTTTTCGAGCTCTACAACATGGTAACACTTTCGGTTGCCAATTCCTTAATTTTATTTTTCGTGAAGTCAACGCATGCTGAACATGGGCGGCGAGCGACGCCGCCTTGGCGGCTAGTCTATATATTAATAGCCGATTCTCTGTCTGTCTGTTTGTTTGTTTGTTTGTTTGTTTGTAAGTCACGCAAAATGGTAGATTGAGTTGTGAGCGAAATTATTTCTTTTTTTGTGTGCGACGTGAGTTCGAAGCAAATACATTGCAACTCCAATCGAACGTGACTTTTTTGGCTGATGAACTAATAGGAATAACGTTTTGTTTTTATCATTATTGTTAGTTTTATATTCCACGTTGACTTGGCTTTGAAAACAGTACATCAACTAAATACAAAGAAACTAACTGATTAAACATTTTGGACAAAAAGCAGCAGTGGCAGAACGTGGCAGCATGTGCGGTTTGCCACTATCTCTTGCCTGACTGTCTGAGACGGGTGAACTTTTTTTTTGAGCAATCAAAATGTTTAAAAACCGATAGGTAAAAAAAGAGTATTATATCAAAACAAAATGTTTTTTTTTTTTTTTGCTTTTCTTTTAACAAATTAATTTCTTCTTTTAATTGTTAAGCGTTCTGATCGAACGTTTTTTATTCTATTTATTCATTTAGCACGTGCCTTTTTTCTCTCCTCCGTCGTGATGTTTTTAAGAAGAGAAACTATTTACCCCTTACGTTTGATAGCACCCATGTTAGAGTGCGTAACTTTTTTAAAACAAAAGCTAATAAAAAGTTGAAGTTTTCTCTCTCTACATTTTGAGTGAATTGTTACACTAATAAAAGATTGGTTTTATCAGAGGTTGTGACTTCGAATATGCTTCTGGTTGAACACAAGTTGTACGAGCCTTTTATAAGGAAATTTGACGTTTATTGATACAGTGATACAGAGCAGGTGGACATGGGCGGCGATCGACGCCGCCTTGGCGGCTAGTCTATGTATTAATAGCCGATTCTCCGTCTGTTTGTTTGTAAGTCACGCAAAATGGTAGATTGAGTTGTGAGCGAAATTATTTTATGGTGTGTCATGATATATGATATAAATATTTTTTGCTTTTCTTTTAATAATTTAATTTCTTTTATTTGTTAAGCGCTTATGATCGAACGTTTTTTTTATTCAGTTTATTCATTTAGCACGTGCTTTTTTTTTCTCCTCCCGTGTGAACTTTTTAAGAAGAGAAACCATTTTCGCCCTGTTTGATAACACCCATGTTAGAGCGCGTAACTTTTTTAAAACAAAAGCTAATAAAAAGTTGAAATTTTTTCTTCCTACGTTTTGAGTGTATTGTTGTACTTATCAACGATTGGTTTTAAAAAATAAATAAGTAACACATAATGAAAAACCTGAAAAATAGTTAATGTAACACTGATGTAACACTGACTGCACACCAGAGGTTGTGACTTCAAATCTTTTCCAAGTTCTATGAGCCGTTTATAAGGAAATTTGATGTTTATTGATACAGTGATTCAGAGCAGGTAGACATGAGCGGCGAGCGACGCCGCCTTGGCAGCTAGTGTTTATTATTAGTAGATATAAAAGGAGAGATTGGTTCACATAAAGGTTTTATGTTTTGTACACATGAAAGAGTTTCCATTAAGAGCAGCATTAATTCCAGATTCCTCAGTGAGATGATTTATTACATATTGTTCGTTTGCTCAATTTCATCGTACATAGTGACTTTTGTGGTTTCCCATAACATTTAGTTTACGCATTTATATTTGGCCTTTCTTTGGAAAGTTTTCTTTCGTAGTGTGAATAGGCCTTACGAGAGGTACACACTGTTGTTATTATAAATGTACAAGGTTCTTGTTTAAATAGTAACTGGGGGAGTGGACATGCAAGCACCAAGGTTGCTATTATTATGACTAATCACTGTCGTGTTCTTTGTGCGTCAGTGCACGCAGGGATAATCCCTGGTGCACGTTGCTACACGTTGCTACACGTTGCTACACGTTACTACACGTTGCAAAACGAATTATGTTTCTCTTCATCTTTAGGACCTTTCCATCATTTTGAAAATTTTTTTTGTCATTGTTGTTGTTGTTGCTGTTGTTGTGTTTTTTACTCGTTGTGTCATAAACAAAATATGTTTCCTAATAAAACAGGTGCATATTGAAAGAACCTTTAGGGTAGATATATTTGATTGGCTCAGGTTCAATGTTGGTAACTGCCTCATAAAATTATAGATGTTTTGGTTTTTAGAACTAAAAGTTGGAGAAATTATAAACTATAATGGTGGTCACTGTTGTGGCCCGATTTGAGTGACGGTTATTTTAGAGGTGTCCGCTGTGGGAAGGGGCTGTGGGGAGGGCTTTCTTTTGAGAGGTTTGATCATGACGTGGACTTTCTCTAATGGCTACGAGATCAGGACATGGCTGCTAGCAGAAGTTCTATTCAAGATTTTCAAAATTTAAGTTTATGGGGTCAGGGTATCACTATCTAAGTATAGGCGGTTGTAGAACATAACCAAACTCTCTGGAGGAGAGTTAAGTTATTAAGAGAAGAAAAGCAAAACGTGCAATTACTGAAGAATTGACAGTGAAAAGAAAGTTACTGTCAGTGTACTCCTCCACTAGACTCTCATCTGCTTTCTTTTGTACTCTGATGGCTGGTGTACAGTGGTCGCTACGTCAACGACATCAAAATCGATTACTTTTTGTTTGATTCTCCTGGTTGTCAACAGCAACTCAATTGCTGAATCCAAGTAAGCAAATTTATTGAAAAAACACTGCGAAGGAGTGCATTTCTTGGAAATATATACACTGTTTCAATAGAAATCCTCTTCACCACAGAGACTTTTGACGATTTTGCACACTGGGATGGGATTGATTCTAGCATTCGTCTGGCTGATATCACTGAAGTAAATTGAGTACGGGAAAATCTATTCAGCGAGCAAGCAGGATTAATATGACTGTCCCAAGAATACGTCCTTCATCAAACAGCCAATGGACTTTTGAATATATACAAATATAGTCAACTTGAAAACGCTAGCCAAACGAATTTCCTGCCAGTGTGATGATGAAAACTATATAGAAAATTGGTCAAGAAAAACTTTGGTGTTTATTATCTATACTATACATAAACCTTCTGTTTCCCACTCTATATATGTACAACATACTTGTTTAATTCATACTAAGTGTCTTTGATATCATATGGGCTTGTTTCACTTTAATCCAGTTCGTTCATTTTTCAGATGACTTTTCAATATCGTTATCAAATCCCTTGGGTGTCGAACATGCTCCGTTACGAGTTTGCAGAATCCTTGTTCAAAGTTATTCTAATCCATATAATTGTACCAGCAGCTTCTTTTCCTGTAACATACATAATTAAACATTTTAACATTTCTGTATTTCGTTCCATAAGGAATTTCGTTTTATAGAACACATTTCATGAATCCATTTTTTTCAAACCAAGTTATATAGAAGTGTTGGAGAAAAAATGCAAATAGAATTCCTTATTGACGCCCAACTTTTTTTTAGTGTACTTTTTTTAAACCTGATATTCAGAGATGGGATTTCCATAACAATAGCTTTTTTCCCCTTTGTTTAGTAAGACTATTAAACTTATCCCAGTGAAAACTTGCTATCTTAAAACCATTGTTTACAGTCTTTCAGTCACCAGTTTATATAGAAGTATTTGAGTATTCTTACAGGTAAACTGTGTCTATTATCTTTTTGTTTTACACTTATCTTTGTTTCGTTGTTGTACTTTTCAAATAAACGCCCTGTTTCAGTAGCAACGCCCCTCTCGATTAAACGCCCCTATCATTGAATTAATTTTAATTTCGTGGATTGAACTGTGCGGTTGATGGTACCGAAGATGGCGTTTTCTATTGTCTTGTAGAAGGGTTCACCTTGCGAGACAATGTTATTTACTTTTTTGACAAAAAATGAACTAATAATATAGGCGCAATATGGGCGTTATTTCGAAATAATGCGATATTAATCGTCTGATTTTGTTAAGATTACCATGTAAAAAAAGCGTTTTGTAGTTCTTCCTGCTCCATGGGACTTGTTGTCTTCGTTCAAGACAAGTTTTTTGTATATTTATCATAAAGTTCATGTGACAAATTGAGTTCATTAAAACTTCATGGTGAAAACCTTGTTAAATTTACTTGGGTCAGTGAGCATAAAATTACGTCATGCCTCGTTCTTTCAAACATTTTTATAAGACTTTCCTGCAAAAAGTTTGATGAACTCAAATTGTCCCATGAAACTACTCTTATGCAAAGTAACCTCGATATGAGACGCTCGAAATGTGACGACTAAAACAACGGCTAAGTAAATTGACGGCTCCTAACAGAACCCGACAAGACCAATAAAACCTTATGTTATTAACGGTGAAAAAGGACCGCTTCCAGTTTTTTGTCCATAACTTTTTTTCTACTCAACTAAACTAGAAAACTGATACACCAAAAGATAGGTAAAGGATTCCTCTATTCAGAAATATAAATAACTACCTTTCATAATTATGGAATCGAAAGATATTTTTTTTGAAACACGGTTATTTGTTTTTTTTTTACTCACCCGGTATACACACTGTTCCTACATTGACTTATTCAAAATTTAACGATTATGACTTCGAATATGGTTCCAATACCTTATCGGGGAACAAAAAGTCGGTAACAAATTTAATCGGGGAAATTTCTAGTAGGGGGAAATTTTAGTCACTTTTCCCCGACCAATTTTTGAAATTAGTTACTTTTTCCCGACTAAATAGTTTAAATATAAGAAGAAAATAATCAAGATAAGCCGTAGAAAAGTTTTGGTCAGGAAAAAAAAAATCGGAGAAATTTTTGGTCGGGTGCAGAAAAGTCGGGGGAAAATTTAGTCGGAGAAAACTTTAGTCACCCACAAAAAGATTGGTCACTTTTCCCCGACCTTTTTTTTCTCGATAACGTATTCTATTTCATAATTTAGTGAAAAAAGGTATACTTGCGCCTAAGTGGGACCATAATTGTTTTAAAAAAAAGTAAGTAACCCATAACTTGACCATCCTATTTTCTAATGAACACTTTCTAGATATATTTTCTGACCTGTGTCACTGTGGCATAATGTTTTCACTGAATTCCATTCTTTTTGAAAGAATTGTTCATACTTACAAGCAGTAACCATCATCACTCATATCAATTCCTCTCTTAAATTGTAGGTTTTAGTGCTATTTTTGATGGTCTATTGATTGTTACAAAAATCTTTGCAATTTGACACATTTCATTTTTCATTTTTCATCAAAACTATTATGACATCACGTCACGTGACAACTAGGACCTAATTAAAAAGGCATCAGGTGGAAATTTAAGCCTAACCATTCAAGGATCAAATATTAATCATAGAATAATTGATCCACGAGTCACTAGTTTGTTATTAAAATATCCTTATCTTGCCTCCTTCGTGGCTGCAAATTCTTCTCTAAGTCCTCTCTCTCTCTCTCCAACGTGGAGGCTTTTTTACAGTCACGACTATTGACTACAAATACCTTATTTTTATATTTCATGTTGAAGCTAAACGTTTCGCTTTGTATGTAGCACTTACAAAATGATGCTGACAAAGCCTTTTGAGCTCTTCGTTCATTTCTTACATTTTCACGTACTGTCAACTCCCAAAAACTCGTGCTCTCAGGGGATCGTGAAAATAGTTCGAGTTATCGAAAATTTGAGTTTTCGAGAATTGAAATTGGTTTAAACTTACACTAATTATTATGTCAAGGGACTGACGAGGAAAAATTCGAGTTACCGAGTTAGAAAAATCGAGTTTCGAGTTTTCGAGACTCGACTGTATACTGAATAATCCACACTGTCTAAAAAGATGTTTTATTTCTTCGTTCAGCATTTTCGTTTTAATCATTTCCCAACATGGTTGCGATCTCACAGCAATTTTTAATGAGATATTCTTTTTACTATATTTACATTAATCATTAATTTCTTGTCAGCAAAATTGGATAAAGCAATTTCGTGCATTTATTACTATAGTATGAAGTGTGCTATTGCTTTACCATTGTACGTTCTAAGACTAAATATGTGAAAAACGCACCTATCCTAAGTTTAAGTCAGTTACGCCACGGACATAAGGTTCACTGGGAATTGGTCGTTATGTAAAGCTTGATATCTGAGACATACAATTGAGTAAGCAAAGCGTGCTAGGATTGGAAACCAGACTAGCTGAGTTGCATCTAGTGTTTTAGTGTACTTCTTCAATACAGACTAGTTAAAGTGTTAATAACATTACGCATCCTATTTTTTAGACAAACAAACAAAAAAAGAAAGTTTCTAAATCATATAGATGACATAAATTTCTTATTTCAGGCAAAATATAATGTACAATGTATAATTCTACAAAAATAGGATAAAAGAAAAAAAAAAGGAAATTCACCCTTCTTTTTACACCTTGTACTTATAAAATATTAGATTTCCTTCGAGATAAGGGGTAATTTGCGACAAGATCATCGACCAAAACAAACGGGAAATAAGACTGTAGTCGTCCCTTAAAGATGGATAAACGTTTTTTTATAAGCAACAAGTTTATGAGCAACACTAGTAAATTTCTCAAAAAGTTAAGCAGCAGTACTACCAGGATCTTAGATAAATTAGCGACATGAAATTTTAAAACGATGTAACACTAGCATAGCTGCAGCACATTTCACAAACTGTTACACTAAGTTGCAGTACTTTGTCCTAGACTTTGTACTTAAATAAAACGTACGCGATGGTTATCAAGACTGGAAATACATAATCTTTTCCAATGAATGCTTAACAACAAATTAAGCAACATTAAAACACTAAAAAATGGTCACTTATTTAATCAACATTACTATTAACGTCTGACCTTGGTCGCTTATAAAAAAAAATTATGTATTTTAACTTGCATAAAGCGATGCCGAGTGCAATTTCTTTTTCCTGCTCAAATTACAAAGGAAATAAAACTGGGCGTGTACAGATTATCCCTACTGATGACGTCATACGATTTAACTTCAAGCATTTTCCTAAACAAGCCCAAGACGATATTGAGCTTTACTCAAAGCTAAGACGTTGAACACAGAAGGAGGTCATAAGATATGTTTACGATCTCACTCTGTGAATAATTTTCTTATGGTGTTTTTCTGTTAATTCCTTTGGACGACTGATCAAAATGTTGGTTTTTCATGACGAATACATCGAAACTTCTTTGAAATTCCGTTGATATGATAGTGGCGAGTTTTAAGAACGGTATTAAGCTCTTCTCAAGAAAACATGTGAACAGTTTTAAGCTATATTTATTAATATAGAGATCTTTCCTAACAAGGGCTTTTATCTGATGAACAAAATCTACTTTGGCAGATGTCACTTTTCATGTTTTATTTTGTAAACATGGCGAAGACGAAACAACATTTTGGAGGGAACCAATAGAAAAATGTCTTTAATTCCACAGGCGTAATATGACACATCTCTTGGAAATGTTTTGAAGAATTTATTTTGTCTAATTTTCTGTGTTTGGTTTCATCATTGGCTGCACTGTACTCTGCTAAAGAAGAACGCTGAGGTTTGATATGCATTAACTATGAAAGCTTCTTATAACTGTTTGCAAACGACAGCGATGACTTATATCTTGGCTGTAGTTAGTGGAGCAAAATAAAGTGCGATTGCATCATTAACAGCGAGGAAAACTGTTATTAATTTTCGTGAAATCAAAACTTGACAAATAGTTCCAATTCAACTTTTCGAACCCTCAATCGTGGCATCGAATTATTATTGGTCAATAATTATCCAATGAAAAGTTTTAAATCTTCCTCTTTGACGTCTGTTGTCCAATAGTGTTCCGTTATTTCCCTTCGAATTGAATTAATTGTATTGTTCGTGTTATAAAACAAACCATTGATGAACTTTTCAAGGGTTAGACTTACAGTTCTAATCTTTTGACAGTGGTTAGTTACCAAAACAACCATAAAACCTCGTTTAGTATTCAGACCTGACATCTAATTTATAAAAACTTTTACATTTCTGTTGAATTTCTGTAAAATTTGAGCCAAAAGGGACGAACGAAAACGAATTAATGTTTTTCTATGTTAGTTTATCGTCAGGAGAGTGGTAGGTCAGCTTGTCTGGTGGTTAGTACCTTCACGACCGCTGATTACCGACTTGTTCATACGCTTTCCAACACGGTGTATCAACCTGGTTATACTGACCGGTTTGGTGAAAACACATGCTTTCTGGTAAGTAAACTAAAGCCATGAAGTTAATTCTTCATTTTCTCCATTGACTTTTCAATATTAAGAATTCACTTGAAATGTTGGACGATCTGATGAAAAAGGATGAAACTTACAAGTTGATGCACTGTTTATAAATAGAAGTATTCTTTGCTCGAAAATTGCTGTATAATTTCTACAATGTTAAATGCTATCAAGCCATTTTCCTTTGAGCATGCGCACACGTGTTTCGAAGTATGTAGATGCTTTCTATACATGGTTTAATATCAACCATTAACTTTCTAGTTCGCTCTCGTTATCTCGAAAAAAAATCTTGGTCCCCGTCAGCATTTACAGTTCACTATAAATCTCGTTATCTTAAAGTTATGCTATCTCGAGCCTTTTATCCGCTCAATTTGAGAGTTCAAGATAACGACCCTATATTAATCAAATATTTTAGTTGAAAAGTAAAGTTCAACTTAGATTTGAATAATAGTGTGAAAATACTTGCCAGTTACAAAAGCATTAGCATTTTGTCCTTCCGACACGATATCTGTTTGTTTCAATAATTTTTGACTATCATCCTTGTAGAATTCATGTTTTGGAATTTTGTAAATTCTATTCTAGTAGTATCTGACGTCATAAATTACTAGAAGTCGGGCTGATAAGCCGTCAAACTGCGACGCAACCGTGGACGACGACGTGAGCAAAGACCGCTAAACTTTTGAGTGCAAGTTAACTTATTTTTGTCAGAGACATGAGTTGATCGTTCAGAGAAACCTAGAGAAAACGATTTGACTATTATACCGCGTCTTCGTTAAATCAGGATGGCTTCAAAACATGACTTTCATCAATTCACTTTTTAATTATGTAATGATCTCACAAAAATTTTCCAAGCGCTCTTTCTAAACTTATTCCACATCGAAAATGAAGCTTTTGATACGTCACCACTCTTCTTGTCGTGACAGATGTTTGGCAGCGTGAAATGCATTTCACAAGCCCTCAGCATTTACAAATTTGATGTGGGCATATCGCATAAAATTAAGAAATCGTGTAATATCCCTTGTTGTATCAACACATATAGTAATGTACACAAAGTATTGATTTTTTCGTAAAAAAAAACAAGTTATATAAGCACTTTTATCTTGATTCATAACACTGCAGTAATTAAGAGTGGAAACAAGGTGGGTTGTGACGTCAGATAGGTTTGCAGCATCCACTAGCTTTGAACAAGAATCATTAGAAGATTTTTGTTCGATAAGGATGGTTTTTTCCTCATTCTGATGGAGCTGTTATCAATCAAGGTCTTGTGACGTCACCATTTGAACTACAAAAACTGTTTCAACTGCTTAACTTGACAATCCACTTAGACACCATTCTCCCTACCAAATTGAGTAGATGGCTTCATACTGTTATAGCCGCTAGTATTACTCTGCTAATAATGTATATTGAACCCTAAACTGGCAATGAGACGGTGAACACTACTAAGCCACCTGTCAATAACTTGGAAAAACCATGGTCTGTATTTCTACCTTTTTCAAATTCATAGTACAAAATTATCAGTGCTTATTTGCTATTAATTTCATGATATATTTTAAGGACCAGCTCATTCCCTACTATAGACCAGTGCAACCTGGTAAATCTTTAAATAAGATTGCGATGAGACGATAAAGAATATTAAAATGAGTCAAGCAGCAATTTAAATTTAGACTTTTCTGTTGTGTGACCATGGACTTTGTCACACTTCCCTAAATTTATTCACTTTTTGGGGGGAATACTTTTAGTTTTCTATACATCCGCTCTATTGTAATTACGAACCAAATATGAATTATTAAAAGACTGTTTACCATTGTTTTATTTATTTATTCATTTCGTACGCCCCAAAAGAACTATTGCAAACAAAATAGTTGTAAACAAGAAAGGTTGAACGGATGAGCGAATGGACCAAAAATGATTTACTGAGAAGACTCCAGTCGCTATATACCTTATAATGGAAAATACATGATTTAGTATTCAAGGATTTGACTTGTGAGTCTTCAGATTTGATAAGTAGTAATCGTTTGTCTTAGGGCTGCAACAGTTTCAGATTTTCCCTCTGGTGATAGCTTGGGAAAATCATTGGCGCGTCAGAGTGTTTTGGGGTTTTTTCTGATACGATATTGATCAGATTTGTATTATTGTTCGTGCCTTGATGGAAGATTGTCTTCCTCAGAGCTAAAGCTTTTGCCCGCGAAAAAAACGTTCCATTGACATGATTTGGAAAATATCTTAATTCAGTACTGAAATGAGAGGAAGGTTTTGATTAATCTGGTTGAAAGAATCATACCGGTGTTTTTCTTTGGTATTTTACAAACATCGTGTACCATATGGTTGAAACAGAGTTAAGGTTCATCAACAATGTTAATGGGGTTTTTTTAGAACAATCTAACATGTTCGCAGCGACTAAGGTTAATTAATTCTCGATTGACTAACGGTTTGGCAAGGTGGTTTTATCGGTGTAAGAATGTTATTATGAAAGAATACTTCTTCATTTTCTTCTCCATTTTTGCTTGTTCTTCTTCTTTCGAACAAATCAATTCTGAATCTGAAACAAGAACTTAATTTTCGGAACCGATTCAACAGTGGGATGCTGTGTTAGTTTCACTCTCAATGTTAATGAGGGTTGATTAGAAAAGTTCTGTAACTAAAATGTAAAGTAAAAGTAAAAATATCGATGATGAAGATGAATTCTCTGTATGATTTAACGAAAAAAGAAAAAAAAGAAAAGAAAAACTGTCAGTGATATGATGATTGAAGATTGTGGCAGCGACTTTTTTTTTTTTTTTCTATTTTCGAAATTGTGAAATGTATGTGACTTTGATAACGTTGTAGTGTTGAAATTTCCAGGTAATTGCAGAGGAAGAGTAACAGATGAGCATTAACATAAACGATCACTGGAACAAGACTTCAAAAGGGGCGCGAAAGCGGAACAACCAGGGCGTCTTCTTTTCCATTTTATTTTATTATTTATAACAAAATAGGACAGAAGGCGAAAAAATTTCCATTTCAATAGATTTAATTTAATTCGTATATTTACTTTCATAAGGAAAACGAAAGCAGAAAACCAGAAAAGAAAAAGGGAAATTTTAATTAAATATTTTTGCGTTATTTGTTTTGCGTAGAAACCCCATCTGTTATTTACGCAGGGCATTCCTATTTTATTTTTATTAAGTGCTAAATTATGCAGAAATGTTTGTAATAAAACGTAAAACAAAACCATACGAAGGAACTTTCTTTCTATAAGTTTTGTTTTGGTTGAGGGATAACATTACTTTAAAATATTTTTTTTTTAAATTTTCTTTGAATTATGAATCATCGCCATATTCTTATTTCGTCAACTTTACTCATTATTAATCAACGTCACCAAATCAAGTGTAAACTGGGACTTGTTTCTTACGGTTTATCTAAAAGGCTGCTTTACATTCTTTACATGTTTTACATTTTAATCTTGTTTTAATCACCTTTGGATCACTTAAAAAAAATTCTTTTCGAACCTTTTATAGCAACCAATCAAAATACACGTAGATTTTTTCCCTGCCTGAATTTCCATGCAATGGAAAAAAACCTTTAAACAGTAGTAGATATAAAAACAAAATGACGTTTATAATTTAGCCTCCTCATGGAAATGACACAATAATTTTGCAGAACTGTTATCCTCTACTAGGCTATTTTAATCATTTGATTTTCGTTTAGATTTTTAAGTGAGCAGGGATTAGATTTTCAGTTTAAAATGCTCAAAATGATTATCACAAATGAGTGTTTATAATTATTTTAGAAATCTCATGATTGACATCTCAGACAATCAACACAACATTGATTTTTTTTCACGTAATTTACTTGTGAAGTTTGATTTTGCTTATGGTAGAGTTAGAAAGTGACACAGGTATATTTTGCTTATCCGTAACACGTTGACCAATTTGAGTATCGCTGTTATATTTCACCACAAGTAAACTTACAGTCGGTATATATAAATAACTCGTGTCACAAGAGTTCCGTCTGTCTGTGATGTTTCTGTAACTCAGTTCGAACAGTACACAATTCAAATATAAATAAATAAATAAATAAATAAATAAATAAATAAATGAATATATACCACTGTATCGTTGAATCAGATGCAAGTGAGATTTTAAATTTTGCGACAATTTGAGAACAAAGTTTAGACCACTTCTGACGTCACAGCCTAGCCGATACTACGTCACGTCTGACGTTATAGGTGGCGTAGATTCGGTTGTTCGCGTCAGAGGGTGACAACAACGATATTAGAAACGTGTTCATAATTTCCTTGATTTTAATATCACCAATTATATTGACAGGAAAATAAATGTTATTTGTTCATTCTGAAGTGACGATTGTTTTTTTTTTCCCTCAAATTGTAATAGCTTAGTTTTTCTTTTTCATTACAAAATGAAAATAAATGAAAATATAACACACTTTTGTGCAGAACTGATAAAAAGATAACCAAATCTATTATTTTTAGATATTTTGACAAATTTATGTCTGAGATTGAAATTGTCCGTTCAATTACTAGTTGCTCTCCGTCTTTTTTTCAGGAAACATTGATTAGTTAGTTACAGTACCAACATTGCTGACAGTACAAAAGTTCCGGCAGGTTCTGCTGCCTAAATGTTTATGCAGTCGTCAATAAATAAATAAATAAATACAACAAGCAACTTAAAGACAGTGAGAATCATGACAGACGTTTCTTTGGAGGAACATCGAATCTGTTGTTGAAATTATCACATTGTATCAGAGATCACAACTACATAACGCACTCCTTAACACTGAGTGCTGAGGAATTACTTGCTGGAGCCAACTTTGACATATCCTCTTCCCCGACACTTCCGACACATCCGACACGATGGTTATAGTACGAGCCCTTAAAGACGTCATATCTATCAAAATCAAGACTCGGCATGATTCGTATTGCGATCAATTCAGTCGGCTGTTTATGACGAAAATGCTCATCATTGCCAGTGTCATTATGGGTTTCGACTATTTCTCTGATAAAGTTTCTTGCATGACTCCAAAGGGTTCGGACTTATCCAAGGACTTTATACATTCTGCTTGTTGGATATCAGGATTCTATATCTTTAAGGAGATGAAAGATAGACTAGACGAAAGCAGCTTTTATGGCTTACCTAAACGAGTTGATTACGATGGCATAAATCAGATAAATGCATTATGTGCGACCAAGGATATGTTTGGGACATATGCTGGTTGTATTCCAATGACCAGACTTTATTATCTACAGTATCAGTGGATGCCATTCTATATTGGCGCTTTAGCCGTTTTGTACTACCTGCCCTACATTGTTTTTCGTATCGTCAATACCGACTTGGTCAGCTTGAAGTCTGCCATTAAATCGGTCACACATGACCCAGACAACATTGTTAAGAATTATTTCAACTATAAAATCAACCCGATTTCCCGATTAAGGCTTCGGATTTATCTGAACGTATTCGTGAAGATTATGTATATTGTTGCCAACATTTTCGCCTTTTATTTTACGGACTATTTGCTGTTGGGGAATTATATTGGGTACGGGACCAAATATCTGAAATGGAGTTATTTGAATTCGACTGAATCACATCAGCAACTTCATCAGAGACTTCATCCTAAACCAGGTAGAATTGTTTTCAATTTTTATTTTTTTTCCGAATCTTAAAAATTTGAAAATTGAAGGAATATGTTCGAGTTGTTGTCCTTGGTTGTATACACTTGATTGTTTGAAGGAGAGATTCGTATGAGTGTTTAACTAGGAACGAGAGGATTTTTTCGAAGGACTTTTTAAGAAACTGGTAAACTACATAGAACGGACGGATCATTAATAATAATAATTTAGTTTGCTGTAATTTTCTCGTGGGCGTGGGGCGTTAGCAGTATAACTGAATATAAAAAATTTATCTTTTGATCAAAAACTTTAGCCCTATAGTTTTCTTTGTAATTATTGCAAGTTATTTGTCGCCTTATTTGAAGGATCAAGTTATTTATCGCGTTACATTCTTAGGAAATGTGCTTCTACCATCAATGGGATTCTGTGAGATCAACGAAGCTTCGTTTGACATCCGTTCGTCATTTCACAACAAGAACAAATTTGTCTGTGAGATTTCACCAAACATTCTTTACCAGTATGTTCTGATTGTGTTGTGGTTTTTATTCGTCACCAGCATAACAATCTCCGTTCTTGGCTTGCTCAATAATGTAGCAAGCCACCTTTACCATCTTCTATTCTTTGGAAAATGGACACCGAAAAAGACAATTTATCGATATTTGACACTTCGAGAAACAGAATATTTGATATTCATTAAAAAAAAGAACATGGTGCTGTATGGAGATATAATGAGAAAGCTGAAACAACAACGAGCAGATTTGCAAGGGAAATTTGTTGATGGGTTTGAGACGAGTAACGGCTTTGTTTGATTCTTACTTGTTGAATATAATCCCAGTCGGCAAAATCGACAAAAAGTCACTGCGACGGAGAGCACTTTTATTGAAATTGTGCGTATATTTCTATAGAAATGCACTCCTTCGTAGAGATTTTTAACAAATGTGAAGGCTGGGAATAGAAAGTCTTGCGGAATGACCAAAAAAATCTGATTCAAGAAAGGGAAATTGAAAAGTCAAGTAAAGGCTGAAATACATTATCAGTTTAATGGATCACTTTAAATGGTTTGAAATTGTTCTATTTATGACAGTTTTGCCCACGGGACTATATTTCTATTTAATTCGCTATATGTATCACGTTTTCTTTTATTTCAAACAATTTAAACTAATCCATTAAATGGACAATGTGTTTCAGCCTTAATGTAATGAAACCCCAGGGGAATGAGAAGTTAAAGATGATTTGTTTTTCCTATAGGCCAGCATATGATGCCACCAAAACTCTAACGACAGAGAAAGGGGGATGTTGGATTCTTGAAAATGAACAGAATTTTCACAGATTGACTTTATTTTGGTCGGTTTGTCTTCCTTTGAGGAGATAACATGCTTCGTAAATAACTTAAAAGTATCTAAGTAACAGGAGAATATAAAAACAGCACATCAGGATTAAGGATTAGATTAGGAATGATTAAGAGAATGTTAAAAAGCACACGAATGAATATAAAAATGGATAACTTCAGAATATTTCTTCCATCGCAGTTTTGGGTCTAAACTTTAAAAAGTTGTTTGCTGGCTTAAACACCAAAGATTCCATTTCCTTGGGAATAAGAATCTCTGAAGTTTCCATTATCTCCGTAATAAGTCGCACAGTGTTTGTTCGATCTGTAAAATCTGACTCCATTACAATGTCTGGATAAAACAAAGACGTTTATTCTTATAATTGAGATTCCTGTGGCGTCACTGAAATCCTTTTCATGAACTTGTGTCAAATGGCGACGTTGTCGTGTCTCACAAAACCTTTGCGAGTAGGAGCAACACTTATATCATCAAGTTTTGTTTTCCAGCCACCGATTTCTTTTCTTTTCGTTTGGTGCAAGCCAAAATAACTAAACGTCTCTACTGCTTTGATGTGTAAACTTACATAGCTTTTCCTCACAAATAATGACCACAAAAGATTTGATATATGAAGTGCAAATATGCCATTTACAACGAAATACAAAACAAGGTGAGGTTAGAGGTTTTTAAGCAAGTCCATCTTTCAATCAGTTGCCTCTTCATCCATTTCTGTCAAATTATCACAACAACGTTCATATAGATTTTCTTTATTCAGTTCTCTCAATAATACATTATGCATTCTCCATAGTCCTTGAGAATAGCGTTGGATTTTAACACATTATGGAGGCAACTGAATGAGGGAGAATAAATTACATGCACTTGTTAAAAAGAATTTATCGTTGTAATATTCAAAGTAATTACTAAAGAATTTTGCTTTCATAGCCTATTCATAAAAATACGAAATTCGTATTTCCATGGCCTATTCAAAATCTATGTTTTCTTTCATATTTTGGACCAATCAGATGCAAGCTTTGAATACCATCTTTGAATCAGGTGATCTGCACTTCAAACATGATGGAGACATACGGAAACCTCGTCACGTGCTCAAAAGATGAAATCCCTGCTTCTGATTGGTCGTTGTTTATGTAAATAGTTTATTTACTTTGGTTGTTTGTTTCTATTTTGTTGATTATTAATTATCTAAATTCAAACTCCATGTCAGAGTTTTCATTTCTGTTAAATACTTCCTCGACAAATTACAATAAAACCCTTAAAAAATATCTAGGGAAGAGACCCGCTCTCGTTTTTCGCACATGGTTTAGCCTCAACTTCTTTACCAAACCTCGTAGCCAAAGCCGTGTAAAGGTTGCTTATCAAACTCCCCCTTCCCCGATGAAACCATTTTAACAACAAAGAAGAAAACGTCTATGTGGGAAAACAAAACACTCAACAATGTTTTTGGTCAAGTCTTGTGTTTGGTGGTAGAAAAGGTCTATCCACTCTCAATCATCTTGATAATTTTAGTTGTTATTAGTAAAAGGTTTCCCTAGACACCTTAGCTGGAAAGTTCCTCTGAGAAACACTGACAGAGAGAAGATACGAGAAGAGAAGTTCAGAGAAGAAGAGAAAGAGTAGAAGGAGAGAAGAACCACGATGATATTGCTGGATGAACGCTGAATACGTAAAAATAATTAGCCAATAACAGTCATTAATTTAATACGCTTAAGGCGGCTTTGTTTCTACATTGTATCCTTTTACTAACCACGTGTCTTCCTTAGTTAGTAATATTTTACAAAGTATTCTTATTTCCTAGTGGAGAATAAGACACTAACATCTTGAAAACGAGGCTATATTAGTGACTAAACAACACGGTGTTCAAAATATAGCCCGTCAATTTGCTGGAGGAATAAATGGATAGTGTATGTCGGCCTTTATCGTCACGGAAAATCGTCATGGCGACGAGGTATGAGAGGGATGTTCAAAACTTATAAACAAAACAAATTTTGTTCGACGCGAAATTCTTATGATACAATTTTGAGAATTTACATTCTGTGTTACAAAATTAGTTTCCAATCCTCGACCAACACTTCTTTTAATTCAATCGGCAGAGTGCTGGAAACTAATTTGTTCTATGTTCGTAAAATTCCAGAATATTTACAAATGAATTAGAAATTTTTAAAAATTCTATATGATTCATAAAAAAGAGGACCAGTTTATAGAGTGATTTGTAAAGCTAGTAATTTCATTGTTTCAAGACACGACCACTTAAGAGTCTCTAGAAACAAAAATCAGAAAAGATTGAGAAGTAAGAATTAAATCAAACTCGACATGTCCTTTGGTTGACGTATGAAAAGAAAGCCTCATGTTGGTAAAATACATATCCAATGATTTACAAAGCTGATTTCAATAAAGGCTCGGTGAACAACACGTCTGGCGACATCTCATCGAAAGCAATCGAGTGGATGTTGAAATAATCCACCAGCCGTTCGATACTGTTGAACGTCATCGGATCCATCGTGCCGAACTCTGCTTTATATTTACCGTCAGTCGTTTCCTGGACGACAAAGTGTCGGACTGTCGGTCCGCCGTTTGGAGCTCGTACGCCAATGACGTAATCTCCTGCCATGTTGACGTACAGGAGATACGTTCCATTTGTGCTGCATCTCGATAGCAACTGTTCCGCGCCGGATTGATCCATTCCACCGTGGTACCAACTGAGAGTTTTTGGCGAGCGTTCATTGGTCGGTTTTAAATTCTTCGGCATTTCAAACATAAATGTGCCGCTGTTATTAGCATCTTGATCGTCGTACGACAGGTTCTGTTTCTCGCCGTATCTAGACGGCACCAACTCCGTCGTACTGGCGTCGGATGGTGACAAAGCAGATCTTTGCGTCATGACGGAGGTGGATTTATAACCGTCTTGACGTCTACTCCTATAAATAAGGAAAGCGGCGACAACCACCACAAGTAAAACACATACAACCACAACAACCACTATGATGGTGACCTTATTGCTCTTCTCCTCATTGCCACTTTTACCAGTCTTGATTGACGTCACCGCATAGCCTGAGTTATTCTTGCTGATCTCCTTCTCCAAGTCTTTCTTTCCCATGAGATCAATAGCTTCACTAGAACCCAGTGCTTTTCCGTTGTTTTCCTTCACGACCACTTGCACGTTGGCGGTGACTTTTTCTACAGATTTCACGTCCGGTTTGGCCATGGAACCTTCCTGGCCACACGACTGAAATCTTTTCTCGTTACGGAAGAGATGACTGCATAACTGCTGAATCATTTTCTGTGACAGATTTATTTCAGTGTTGTTCTTTCCGGGATTGCTCGAAGAACAGTCTAAAGATAGCTTTGCAGCTACTTTGGTACTGTTGACAACCTTGTGGCTAGTGACAAAAATGGTGCAGGCTCCAAAATCAATACTGGTAACTGTGCTTCTCCTCTTTCGTGTTGTGCGCACGGCTTGCTTGGTAAGGATCTGGTTAAGAAGTTGTTCTAGTAGGAATTTCTTTTGGTCAGTCATGGGAATGAGATCTTTGGCGTCCAGTATAAGAGTCACTTCACTTGACTTGGACACACACGTGTAGTTGGTATTCTGTGATGGCACGCACGTCTCATCTTGTTGACAAGGGCTTGGTACGCAGACGTCCTTTTGGTATTCGCATTTCCGTCCGGTCCAAGCACTGGGGCATGCGCAAGTAAATGACCCTAAGCTGTTCTTGCAAGTGCCGCCATTATAACAGATCTGTGAACCCTGGGAACATTCATCTCGGTCTTCTTCGCAAGTAGTCCCAGTCCACTCAGGTTTGCACACGCACTGATAACCGGTTTCGGTCACGTAACATTGTCCATTGTTCTTGCAGGGACTGCTACTGCATGCAGTGATGTTACACATCTGCCCATCACCTTCCCCCTTTGTTACTCGAGTCACAACCACTTGCTTCGACAGGATCTTCTTCATCAATTTCTCCAACTCTTCCGGCAGAAACACTTGACAGTTGTCTTTTTCGTCGGGTTTGTTGACGTCAACTTTCATCACGACCAAAGTCGACGTATCGACTACGGTCAGTTTGACCTCGTTAGTTTTCACTGTCCCGTTAGCGTTCGATATTAAGCAGTAATATTTACCCGTGTCCTCGATCGTACAATCGCGTAAAATCAACTCACTAGACACCCAGTTTCTTTGCAATACACCGTTTCGATACCACTGATAGGTTGGCACAGGCTTCCCAGTGGCCACAACTTTGAAGCTGGCTGTGTTGCCAACACTGACTGTCGTTGCGAGTGGTTGTTGGACTATCTTCGGCAGTTCTAGAAAAAGGGATACTACTTAGAACAAAACAATTTCTGGGAGATTTTTACACTCCGTGGAATAACTCTACAAGAAACCTAATGAATTCTCCCTCGATGTACCAAATTCTCGACACACTGAAATAGTTCAAGTAAGTGAGAGTAGAAAATTGTTGCTGTAATCGAAATTGTAAAAAGAGGACTTTCGGTAGACAGGAATATGTGCTAACCTTGAACACCAAGAACAGTGGTGAACGACTGAATCACACCAGCCTCGCTTGAAGCCACGCATGCGTAAACACCTTCTTGATCAAACTGCATGTTCAACAATTCTAGTTTTCCGTCACTACTCCACGTCGATATGACGTCACCATCCTTTGTCCATCTGTATTTGACATCGGCGACGTTACCACTACTCGTGCATTCCATCTTCATATTTTTTCCGACTAATTTATTAACGACGCCGTCGCCACTGTTTTTAACGGTACACAATGTATTCACCGTCACATCTCCGTCGTCGGATACAGAAAATCTCATAGCGTCACAAGGAATGTCATTGACGACAATCAGGGTGAAGTTGGCGACCATTGGTACGAGGCCGTGATCATAAGCTTCGACCAGCACATGGTTCTCCGTCTTTCCGTTCACTTCCCGTTGTGTCGTCTCACGCAGTCGGTAATTCACCTACGAGAGACATAATCGTATAAAAGTGGCATTCCCTCGAAATTGTAAGGGGGGGAGGTGTGGGGGTGGAGAGGGGGATGTTTACAGGAGATTCGTTTGACATAAACCTAGTGGGCAATTTGTTGAAAAATCTCTGCGACGGAAGACATTTCTATAGAAATGTACACTGTGTTTCAACAAAAATGTTCTTCATCGCAGCGACTTTTTGAAGATTTCGCCCACTGGGAAAAGATGATTTGGGATGCATCGATTTGAGAAGACAGAACATTCAAGGGAATAAAAACAGCTCTGGTGAAAAATAATGAATGATTAAGTTTCTAAAAAGTAAGGAAGATATAATCCCCAAAAACCCACCTGACCACCAGGTCCCAAATCCTTGTCAGTTGCCACTAGCTTGGTGATATTTACGATAGCTAGACTGTTATATCTTATCTTATCTTTGCTGTTTTGGAACACAGGCTTATTGTCATTAACATCGGTCACGGTTATTTCGACACGGGTGAGGGTGTAGTTAAACGTCACCGGTTTTCCGCCCTCTCCTACGTTGGTACCATTTACTTTCTTCCCACATAACAAAGAACCAGCTCGAACGAGTAACTCGTACTTCTCGGTATATTCCAAATCGACGTGACCGACCACAGTAATGATGCCGGTATCGGGATCAATATTAAAAGCACCTCGGCCGTTACTCTGATATATCCCGTAATCCAACGCAGCATTCTCCCCGATATCTTTATCTGTGGCGTTCACTTTCACGACAAACGTACCGCGGGGTGCGTTCTCTTCGATGGTAGCTGTGTATAATAACGATTCGAATACTGGGCAATTGTCGTCAACATCTAAAACACGGACTTTCAAAATGGCTGACGAGCTTAAAGATGGCGTTCCCTTATCATGGGCGGTGATTGTTAATTCGTACAAGTCCTTTTCTTCGCGGTCAAGTGGGCGTAACGTCTTTAATACGCCCGTAATCGAATCGATAGCGAAAAGGTCGTTGTTGTTCATTGAAAACTCAATTTCGGCGTTTTTTCCAAGATCGGCATCCGTAGCTTTCACCTTGACTAGTTCATGGTTACCAGGCTTATTTTCCACTACTTCAGCTATAAAGAAATCAGAAGATAAAAAATCAAATATCAAATTGAATGGTATCGTATCGTGTTTTTAACAAGAATGTTTTCTGACGTCATTTTCCAAGGACCACACAGCAAACAACTGGCGTACCTTTCAAAGTTGACGGATCTATGACGGGCGCGTTGTCGTTAATGTCGAGTATCTTCACATGAAGCTTTACTTCCGACTGTCGGCTGGGAACACCGTTGTCTGACGCGACAAGTGTTAGTGTGTAGTTATCTTTCTTCTCTCGATCAAGATCGCCATTGACATACACGATTCCTAGACGAAAAACACAAAGTTAACGAAAGCGTTCAGACTATAAGAACATAGGCCATAAGAAAAAATTAAATAATTTCTAGAACTCTGAGTTACATGTTATACATTCATCAGATAGCAAAATAATGACAAAACTTTTTTGAAAGAAACCTTTTTTACAATTCGATGTTTCAACATATCAATGATGAAATATCTCAATGGTAGATTTCCGCGAATATTCTCTGCGACCCTTGTGCGCATGCGCATACTCTTCTAAACTCGCGTTCACCGAGCAACAAAAAAATTCTGAAAACTTTCAGAAAGTTATGTAATATTCCATATAGACGTAAAAAATGTAAATCTTTTGCGCATACTAACCTTGTTCCGTGATTCCAAACTTCGTATTTCCCATCACGGTGTAGTTCACTTTCCCATTATCACCTTGGTCAGCGTCCGTTGCTAAGACGCTAATGATGGGCGTGCCTTTCTTCGAGTGTTCTTTAATACTTGCTCGATAGATATGTTTATTCCAGACAGGAGAGTTATCATTCTCATCCAAAATGTTCACGGTCAAGAGATAATCTTTCGATCTCAAAGATGGTAAACCTCTGTCTGCTGCGTAGTAGGTGAAAGTTAGCGAGTCTTCCTTCTCCCTGTCAAAGGAGCGCTTAGTTGTCACTTCACCGCTTCGCAGGTGTACACTGAAATCGCTGCTGTACTTTCCACCGCTTCTCTTATCAAAGTATCTGACATCTTTATTGATACCGCTGTCTCGATCAGTAGCGGTCAACAAGAACACTACTGTGTCAACCGGTTGGTTTTCCATGACGTTTATGGTCGTGGTGTAGTTATGAAACTGAGGCCTGTTATCGTTTTCATCCATCAAATTCACTTCGACAGTGCTTTCACCTGATAGCTTTGGATTGCCTTGGTCAAACGCTGTCACGTTGAAAGAATACTTCGTTTGTGCTTCGTAATCCAAATTGCCGGCGACCGAAATCAAACCACTTCTACTGTCGATATCGAAAGGAACGTTGGAACTGATAACATATTCCAAATCTCCGAAGGGATCCTTGTCGTTAGCTTTCACTTTCAATACGGAAAGGCCACGGTCACTGTTTTCTTTGACGCTGTTGGAATACAGATTTGACGTGAATATAGGATAATTGTCGTTGAGATTGTCAATGGACACATTGCATGGAACGTCGGTACTATGTAGCCAATCACTGGCACGTATTGACAATAAGAACCACGCCTTCGTTTCGTAATCAGCTTTCTTGACGATGTACAGATCACCAGTGCTTGCATCCAACTCGAAAAATCCTTTGTTGTCAACGATTGAGTATGATATAGCCGCGTTTTCGTTGATGTCAGCATCGGTAGCATTAACTGTGAGAACCTTTGTTCGTCCTTCTTTGTTCTCCGGCACAGATCCTAATGTCAAAATAAATCGAGATTTTGAACAACTCTTACGAAAACGTTTTGTTGAACATCCCCGACGAAAAAAACATCAAAAGGTCTCTGCGTTGAAGAGCATTTTTATTGAAATAGGGTGTATGTTTCTATAGAAATTGGCAGTGATTTTTCAACAAATTTGCCCACAGGGTATGTATCAGAGAAAAGCATTCGTCATTGAGCTATATCAAGGTTGACAACATGGCGAATTTGGCTGCGAAAAATACATTGACTAAATATATTATATATCAATAAAGGAAGCCTTTTATTTCTTTTTTTTTTTGAATGCAGTCATTTCTGAAAGATTAACTTGTACACACTCACTAAAACATCATAGATTTTTTTTCCTGGTGGTAATAAGGGTGAAGGGTATTACGTGCATGCACCCACCTTGATAACGATCAGTTTTAAATTTCGGGGCGTTGTCATTAGCATCAGCTACTTTGATATTATAGATCCTTTTGACGAACAGTGTTGGCGAACCTCCATCGGAAACAGTCACGTGAACGTCATGGTTATCCTTGGCCTCACGATCTAAAGTCTTGCTCAAAACTATTTCCCCCTTATCGGAAGATATGCTGAAAAAATCGCCTTTGCTCCAGATGGAGTAAGTCAGCTTTGCATTCGTACCAGCGTCGTCATCACGAGCCGACACTTTCGCTACCATGCTCCCAGTCTTCACACTCTCGTTGACGGCCTTAATGAGGTCTGGTGACGTGATCACTGGTTTGTTGTCATTCATATCTAACACGTTGATGGTGACGGTTGCTGTGTTGGACAGCGGTTTAGCACCGTGGTCATACGCCTCCACAGTAATCGTATGACTTTCATTATCTTCTCGGTCTAGATTAACAGCCGTTGTGATTTGACCAGTGCTTTGATCGATCGTAAAAGCGTTTTTGGAATTCACCGTAATTCGATACGATACTCTCGCATTTTCGCCTTCATCGGCATCAGTCGCTTTTATCAAAACAAGCTTTGCGCCTGATCCGGTATTTTCGGCAATGTTTACCGTATAAGCAGATTTTTCAAATTCTGGCTTGTTGTCGTTTAGATCCAAAACTTTGATGGTTACGTCTACGTCCGAACGCAAACTCGGTTTACCTTTGTCAGTCGCGGCGACACGTAACACGTATGACGCGATATTCTCGCGATCTAATTTCTTCACTGCACGAATTTCACCTATCAATAAAAAAAGAATAAAACTCGGAAATCAAAAAACTGAAATAAGATCTACTTTGACGCTAATAGATTTTTTGAGAAAATACTGACCGGAATCGCCTGCAATAGCAAAGGCGTCATTTTTATTCCCTCCAATGATTGAGTAGACAATTTCCGCGTTCGAACCTTTATCAGCGTCAGTGGCGTGAACTGTCAAGATAGCTGCAATACAGGAAACAGAAGATGCATGTACGGTTAGCCTTTCTGACTTAAACAACTTCCAAAATACCCTCTCACTCGACGGCAGACAATAATACTCGACAACACACCATATAACTCGACAACATACAACATTTACTCGATGGAAGACTATAAGGATGTCACTTCTCTGAAGGCCGTAACTTAATACCTGGGAGATCTAATAATCAATTGGGTATGAAATTAATTTTAACGTTTTAAAATGAAAGCACATACCGTCATTAGCATCAATTGCAAAAGTTCCAGACTGTGCATCTTCGTTGATTTGACCGGCATACGAAAGCTTCGAAAATTTCGGCTTGTTATCGTTTACATCAAGAACATTAACGGGTAGGTAGACATAGACTGAGTTAGCGCTATCTCTAGCCTCGACAGTTAGATTGTAGAATTCCACCTTTTCGCGGTCAAGTCGATTCTTTAAGGTCATCAAGCCTAATGATTGAGAAATAGTTAAGTATCTTTTGTAAACTCAATCTATCTAGACTTAAATGACGTCACAGTTGATTTCGTTTCATCGAAATAGTGTGCATATTTCTATAGAAATGCACTCCTTCGCAGTGATTTTTCAACAAATTCGCCTACTGGGTTACCTGTTGTTGAAGATACTTGAAATCTGTCCTCGTTGTTTCCACCAGTAATTTTGTAAGTGATTTTCGAATGATCCTTATCGCTTGCCTTGAACTGCACGACAGGATGGTTGATGCCGACATCTTCATACAAGTTCACTTCCTTGATTTTTTCAAATTCGGGAGCATTGTCATCGACATTCTCAACTGTAATAATGATCTACAAAAATGATAATAATAATAATTCAACTCAAACGTAGAATTAATAGGTCCAACATAGATGAAATTCTAGATGTGTAAAAAAACTCTTGTTCACCTTAGCAGTGTCTTTGTTTTTAACAGATACTCCATTATCTGTAGCGACAAGATCGAAACTGTAGTTATTAATCGTTTCATAGTCAAGTTTGACGGCCGTCGTTAAAACACCAGTCGATGCATCTAACTTAAAATGATTCATATTGCTGCCTCCAGTTAACTTACAGGAGATTTGAGCATTCGGACCTACGTCACGATCGGTTGCTGACACCTACGAGGAATAAAGCGACAGTGGCTTAACAGGAAATGTGTAATGTAAAATGAATGAAAGTCTCCTGAAATAGAATTTATTGAAAGCAGTCGAACTAATACATAATATATTTTAATTTTTTACATTACGCGATTAAAGAATAACCGACAAGAATAAAACGATATAAATCAATAAAGAAGAGAACAGACACCACTACACACACAGACTAAGGTTATTAGAAATTAAATTTAAGTCCTGAAAATTGAGAAAGTGAGTGCACTGTTCTTAAAAGTTCATTTAAGTAAGTGCTAATGAAGTGAATGAAATAAATGAAAGACGGGCTTGGGAGGAGTGAAATTGAATAAAACATAAACATTTAATTCCTCGTAGTAGGGTAGTTGCGTAAAGCTCATTAAAAACATGTTTAAAGGAACAACGAAGTCACACTCTAACTTTAATGATCTGTTTAAATATCCTTTAACAGTTCATGCTACCCAACACAGAACTATTAATTGGTGACAAACTCACAGAGTTTCGTTGGACTTACCGTTAAAACGTATGTGTTCACAGCTACACTCTCCTTCACTGTTGCACGATAGACAGTATCAGATAAAACCGGATTGTTGTCATTTATATCGGTAACCGTCACCTCCACCACAGCTGTTGTCGACAGTGATGGCCGACCTTTGTCTTGTGCTCTGATAGTAAGCGTGTATTTCGCACGGTCTTCTCGATCAAGTTTTACAGCTTTCAACTGCATTTTGTTTTGGCGTGCAGGTTGCACTACGTAGAACCTAAAACCAGAAGATCATCATAAATGTGTATCAGACAATTCCCAGATACAGGGTAACAAATTACGCATCATTTAAATCAAATGGCTGTTGTTAACACAAGACTTTGATTTTACCTTTTCTGACCAGCAAAAATATGGCCTCCTAAAATGGTAAACAATACTTCTGCGTTAGTGCCAGCATCTTGATCTGTTGCAGATATATCACCAAATATTTTCTCATTGATTTCTTCTTGGATTGAGTATGCATATTTCCTTTGATTCAGCACTGGTGTGTTATCGTTTTCATCTTTGATTTCCACTTCTACTGTTACCTGAGAGTCTAAAATAACGATTAAAATTATTGTACTGGCTAAATCACTTTGTATCAAATGGGGAGAACGTTGATGGTAACTTCTAAAACACTTTATAATAGTCACAAAGACAATTCTAGAAGTTCTTTTACAATATACACGTTCTGGTGAGAATGAATTAGCCCCTACCTCTTGATAAATCACCATGGTCATTGGCTTTGACTGTTAACATAAATTTAGCCGTGCGTTCCCGATCAATACTTTTTAACGAAGTTATCTGGCCGGTGTTCTAAACAAAACGATAACATTTGGGTAAATCCATTTTTCAGTTTCCCACAGAAATTCTTGGCATAAGCATAAAAAAAAAATAATTGTAAATACCGCATCAATACTGAATGTGTCAGTGTGTGTTCTAAGCAGACTATAGGTGACTCTTGCATTTTCTCCGAGATCAGCATCATTAGCTTTAACATTACACACATGGGAGTTTTTCGGTGCATTCTCATAAAGACTACATTTGTATGGGTTTTTCTCAAACACTGGATCATTATCGTTGACATCACCAATTCTTATCTTGACTGAGGAGGCTTTCGATCTTTTTGGTGAACCTTTGTCACTGGCGATCACATTGAATTCATAATAATCCTTCTTTTCTCTGTCTAAAGCTTTTGAGACTGTCACCGTGCCATCAGAGGCAACACGGAATGGAACATTTTGGTTAGCGATGGCAAATACAACACGACCATTATCACCACTGTCGCGATCGTCTGCATGAAGTTTTGTCACAAATTCACCAGCACCTTTATCTTCAGCAACTGTGGCTGATGCACCATTGAATTCTGGTGTGTTATCATTCAAATCGACAATGTTGATAGTAACTGTACACGTAGCATATTTAACTGCCACTCCCTTGTCCTTCGCCTGAACCGTTAGTAGATACCGCATCTGCTTTTCATAATCGATTGAGCCTCTCGTAAATATTTCTCCTACAAATACGTTATTGATATTCAAAGATTAGATTACTTATGGATTGTTGTTTCCAGACCATCTCAGTAACAATAAAAAGTACCACAAACCTGTTTTAGAATTTATATAAAAAGTATTTCCAGCTGGTTGCGCGCTGATGGAATATACTATCTCCCCACTTGGACCACTATCATCATCTGTTGCTGTAACTTTGACCACTTTCGTGTTTGTCTTGACATTTTCGTTTAACCTCGCAACATAGTTGGTCAAGCTGAACTTCGGTTTGAAATCATTGGTATCTATAAACAGAGATTAATAGGTTTACAATAAATCACATACATAATCAATAACAACAAGCAAGATATTTAACTTTACCTTGGACTGTAACTTCGACATTAACATAGCTTGCGAGTGAAGGAGTACCCTTATCTTTTGCCATGACTTTAAGTCGATAAAAATTTCTTATTCCAAACTTAAGTGCTTTCTGCAATGTTATCATGGCACTGTATTCGTTACCACTTTGAATAGTATTGATTTTAAAGGTGTTGTCAACATTCCCGTCAGCAATTTCAAATTCTATTTCAGCATTTTTTCCAATGTCTTTGTCACTTGCTTCAACCTAAAAGAATCATTGAATTCATAAGAATCATATGAAGGACAGTGGATAACGGTGCTTTAGATACCATATTGGATATTATTTTACTACCTTTTGTACATTAGAAGTTACTGGAGTATTTTCCTTCATGCTGACTTTATAAACTGGACGGGAAAAGATTGGAGCATTGTCATTCATATCGATAACTTGAATGCGATAGGTTTGTCTTGAAGATAAGGATGGAGTACCAAGATCTCTTGCATTAATCTCGAGATTGTAAAACTCTATTTTTTCTCGGTCGATGTTACCCGCTGTTTCAATGCGTCCGGAATCATAAATTTTAAAAGCATTGTTTTGATTCCCGCCAATTATGCTGAATCTGATCTTCTTATTTAGACCTAAAGAAAACGGTTATTATTTGAATAACTTTATTGATTGAGAATACTTTGCAACAAAAAACATATGGTTGTGTCATTGCCTTACCTTCATCTCGATCTGTTGCTGTAACAGTGAAGACAGGTGTCCCTTTTCCCACATTTTCAACAACTTGATGTTGTTTCACTCCAGTAAAAACTGGTTTGTTATCATTCACATCTCCTACAGTAATCTCAACGGCCACGGGAGTACTTAACGATGGGTTGCCTTTATCTTTTGCAGTTACTTCAATAAAATGTTTTGCTTTTGTTTCTCGATCCAGTGATTTCATCAAACGTATTTGACCAGTACTTTTAACGATAGAAAATGTTCCAACAGCATCACTCTTAGTGATGGAAAACTCAATTTGTTGATTACTTCCTATATCGGCATCTGAAACAATAAATAAAAAACATACATCTTATCAATTCTTTCATACTTTTCCAAGAAAAATCAATAACAAAATGAAACCAAAAAAACCAAACCTCACATACCTGTAGCTGTTACTTTTAAAACATTAGAATTTATACTTTGGCTTTCAGGAATGGTTACTTTGTATGAGGCATATGGAAACAAGGGGTGATTATCATTTCGGTCCAGAGCTTTGACTTTAACATTTCTTGTTTTTGACAGGGGAGGATTACCACAATCTGATACTCTGATATCCAATGAATAGATTTCCTTTTGTTCACGATCGAGACGTTGCTTAGTTGTGATGATTCCTGATGTTTTACCTATTGTAAAATATTTCGCGTCCAGGGAAGTAATGTCGAATTTCAGATCACACACAGTTTTCGTGTCAGGATCAACTGCCTTCACAATATTACCAATACGTGTGCCAACATTCTCGTTTTCATAAACTGTAAACAAACAAGTCTTTGTCAGAATGCATGGTGGCTCAATAAACTTTGGTGCTTCGTTTATATCTTCTACTTTGACCCTCAAGGTCGCATATCCATATTGAGGTTGTTTTACAGAGTCCCGGACACGAAGGTTCAACACATAAAGGTTTTTTGTTTCAAAATCCAATGGTTTAGCCGTTTTGATCACTCCAGACTTGGCATCAATGGAAAAAACATTCTTGTCATTAATTGGGCCAGATATTTCATATCTTAATTCAGCATTTGGTCCATCATCAGGGTCAGTTGCTCTTACCTAAACATATAAAGTCTTGGATAAAAACATAATTTTTCATTCAGCAATCATTTTCATTTAAACTTATAACTCTTTAAGTCTATTCTCATAATCTTTTAGATCAGATTTCATCATTAGTTGTGGCCATCTTATGGTCCATTGGTTGCTTCATTACAGTAACTATATAGTTCTAACACACATTTAAGGCACAATTAAAGCTAAAGGCAACTTTCATAATAATTTACAGCATTAAACCTCATATCTTTTACAGTAAGCTTCAAATAACTTTGATTATAGATTTCTCCACTGTCATCAAGCACAAAGGGAGACTGAAAGTTCCCTTTTATTAAGTTACAAAAAATCTAGTTGATCCTCATTTATACCACACACATAAACCTCTCACGTACCTGTATTACATACTGGTTTGGAGCAGCATCTTCGCGAACGGAGGCCTGGTAAACATCTTTCTCAAACTTTGGTTTGTTATCATTTTTGTCATTCACTTTGATATGGAGAACCATTAAACCTTTATGACAATTCTCCCTTTGATCTTGTGCAACAATACTCAACTGATACATAGGTGCCAGCTCTCTATCAAGCTTTCTAGTTGTTCTTACTTGTCCACTGTTTCCGTCCAAAACAAAATGACCAAGCTGATTGCCATCTTTGATATAGTATTTAAACCTGTATTTTAAAAAAAAGTGTGTTAGTGGTTTCCTCAAAAGCTTTTCCTTAGAAGGATTGAGATAAAGACCATCATATAAAATCATTTGACGTACACTCCGTAAGCATTAGGTTTTGTTCTCACAGTTGTCACAAGTTGACCAGCAGCGGTATTTTCATCGACTTTAGCAGTGACACTATCCTGAGGGAATAGCGAATCCCAGATATTTAGACGAAACTTGTTATTTTCGTGTTGGCCTTGGACTGAAATGTAAACGATCTAAAGCAAAACACATAAAACCCAAAATAAGTATTTAAACAGGTTGTGAAAATTAAATAATCCAGACTAAAAGCTTACCTTTTTAGCTCCTGAAGAGTTATCAATAGGAATTGTACGCGGAGATACAGGACCTTCATTTTTCTTCAGTGTGGCATCGCCGAATGACAAAGGTCCAGGATTTTTTTGGGTCAATGATGTGTACAGAAAGCTCTTGCCTGTAATGTAAGACAGATACAATAGATCTCTAGTTTTCTTCCACATGTTCGAAATTTCGGATCAGACACATAAACATGAAATAAAATGCCAAACAGTCTTGGGTAAACTGACCTTGTCTGTCTTCCACTTCGATGTTTACACTACTTGTGATTTCAACTCTGAAATACTTAAATGAACCACCTTCAACAATCGTCTCAGCATTTTCACATTTGGAGATTTGTGCACCCTCTAAAAGTAGTTAAAACAAACCAATAAAATGCTAAGCATCTATCAATAAGGCAATTTCTTACTGTTTAAAAAAATTGCCATACCATCACAAGACACGGTACTTATTTGGTCAACAAAGCTTGATAAATCTGTGAACCTCTCAATTTTAATGTAGTGCTCATTTATTGGTTTACTTGCTATAGCATTGATTTCTGAGAGACGAGGACTAAAGAACAGAATATGGATTAACAGAACATAAACACTTAAATGAAATATCTGTAGAAAAATCAAGAAATCTCCTTAAGCAAAATCATGCTTATCTCACTAATGTCAACCAAAATGGTTCTTAAAAACAAATGCAGGTGTATAACATGTATTTTCTTACTTATTTGTAATACCAACCACAAACATATTGATACCACTGTTTTTAACTTCATTTGCTGCTCGGTATACATTGTAGCCACCATTGGACCGACCATCAGTCATTAAAATTCCAATCTAACAAAATAGAAAATATAAAGTACAATATGAATATAAAGTACTTTGATGTAACAGCCTTAGTTAAATTGATGAATCCAAATACATTAATTCAAAACTCATTATATATATACCTTTGGTATAGATTTGTCAGGACGCATCCCATGACCTTGTGTGAATGTTTGAACTACTAGTGTCCGTAAGGCATCACCTGTGGCTGTGTTTGAACCTTGATACCACATGCGGTCAATTCTTTGCTTGAGTTGCCATTTATCGTAAAATCGATTGAGTGGAAATTCAACTCTCACCTATGATTAGAAAGACCTTTTATAAACATAATGATGAAATGGACACATTGTTAAATGCTGAATCATCAGACGATAACGAGACACTAGTAATATTTTTCTTTAACAACTCAAGAATTCACCTGATAAGAGTAAGATATCAAAGCCATATGGGTCTCATCTCTGCCTATGTTGAAGAAATCTACCAATTTTTTCAGAAAAGTTTGAATCTTTCGAAAGTTATGGATACCCACACTGCCAGAAGTATCAACAATCACTGCCAAGTCCAGTTTGGTTTGGCAAACTATAAGGAAAGACGTATCACAGTCAAAACTATAGCAAAGCGAATTTCAAAAATGGAAAAAAAGAAAAAAGAAAAAGGCTTTGTTGTAACCTCTTCTTACGTCTTACCATCTGGAATCACACTGACATGTATGGCAGTTGAAGTTTTGTAATGCACAAAATTGAATCCAGCTTCCAAAGCATATTTCATTAAATCGCTTAATCTCCAGGAATCGGAATTAGCCAGCTGAAGTAAAATCCCACGACCTAAAATTATTTAGCACAGAAATGAAAAAAAATAAATCACATTTTCAACTAAAATTGAAGCTGAGCAAAACTATTTATGTGTATGTCTCACATTTACCAAAAGGATTGAGAAGAGTGTACAATACAAATTGTACATAGCCTTATTCCAATATTATACAGTGTGTTTCAAAAAAGTGGCAACAAGAATTATAATCGCTTGTATATCAATAAATTCTGATCATTGGATGATAATTTTTATATCATTGACAACCTAATTGTTCCCTCTTTCCAATGATGTATTTTTTTTCGAAATTGGAAAAATAGAAGAGGAGAAAATCGAAAAAATAACTCTAGAAAAACTCATTATTTTCTTAACGATCAATTAAAACAAAAATTTACGACTGTATCTTCATTGTTTTAAAGGTGCGAAATCTTTTATCAAGTTTATTTACATTTGAGACTTCCATTTAAGGCAGTTAATTGCTTGATTTTCCATAAATTTGCTTGCTTGAAAATAAAGCAGAACAGACACGAGAGGCAAGTTAACGCAAAGTAAATGAGTTTTGAGAAGTGTTTATCATGCCTGAATATTTAACGGTGGAGCAGCGCACTTGCCTGGTGTCAGTATTCCTAGAGACCAAGAGTTTTCTTAAAATAGAAACTTTATTTTTATTTTGATAAAATTGTAACTTGTCTTTGGTGTAAATGATGACTTAAAGAAAATTATTAATATTGAACTTCTGAAATGATTCTCTTTGTTGTGCTAAATTATACTTTTTGTGCAACGTCTTAATTGATCGTTAAGAAAATAATGAGTTTTTCTGGAGTTATTTTTTCGATTTTCTCTTTTTCTATTTTTCCAATTTCGAAAAAAAATACATCATTGGAAAGAGGAAAAAATAAAGTTTTCAATAATATAAAAATTATCATCCAATGATCAGAATTTATTGAAATATAAGCGATTATAATTCTTGTTGCCACTTTTTTGAAACACACTGTACTTCCGCACTCTTTGTACAGATAACATAATTTCTAATGTTTACATCACCATGCTTCTTTTAGATAAGCGCCCACATTCTAATGAACGCCCATCCAGCCAATCATTCTTCGTGTTGAACATTTACGGGTGGGGTGCCGATTGACCCGAGGCTGTATTTTACTCGCTTCGCACGCTGTGTTCTTTTGAACACTTTTTGTTTATTTTGAGCGTAACGCTTGGAAAATTCTTCCACCGACCCTGCATATTATTAAAGAATGTTTGTTTATAAATTCGATTTTATATACTTAGTCACTAAGTACTCTCGCACCACACGCCATTCCATAACATTGACGATTATTTAGAAAATCTGAAACCGCCCACTTCTTCACTTCTTTTATGCGTCTCCTCTCGATACATACAAAATACACAATGACAGTTAAACCTCTTCAGAATTACACCATTGCATTAAAATTCATGACCTCGTTCCCAAGTTTAATGATTATTACTTACGTAACCTTTAAAGTTTTCAGCCTTGTAAACAATATTTCTGACATAGTTGAAAATCCTTTCAAATCCTACTTGCTTTAAATTCCCTTAGATTATTCAATATTGAAAATGTGTTTTATCGAGATAAGCGATAACAAAACATTATATTTTTACAACTGGTGTATCAAGTAAACAAAATTCTCGAATATTGCCATGTCAATCATTTGGGAGACATTACGAAAACTTTTTTGAGTTTTTGATAGGCAATCGAATCGCTTTGAGATGTGGAAATGATGTTCATTATCATTAAGTTACTTGATAAATATTGCCCAATACATTACATCTAAGGGTCAGAATAATGTTTTTCTCTTAATTTCACAATTTTTCGTGCTGATTTTGACATCATATTTCTAAAGTCCTCAGAGAATGATTAAGGGCGAAATGCAAATATTTGTTTTTATGAAACATGTTCTTACACAATATGCTCGGCAAAAGTTTGAGAGTTAAACTAACCCCTACTATGGATTTAAACCATAATTTAAGGTAGCGATAAAGAATTTAAAATAATTTAATTTAAGAATTTAAAATATATATTCCATTATCTTTTGATAATGCTATTTTGTGCAGAAATACAAAAAAGTAGTGTTATTTATGTTGTATAAGTAAAAAAATGTTTAATATTTTGTCTTAAAATTTATTATGAATTCATCACATACTCCACCGTCGTACATTATCTTATTTCCTTTTCTAGTGATAAGAGAGATCTCAAAATAAGATGTTTTGTAATAGTTGCAGTTATGTCACCATGTGTATAATATCAAAATGTATACAGGGCTTAAAGAAAAAAAACACAAGAAAGTTAAATTGAAGAGAGCATATGTTTACCTTCATAGTGTAGTGAAAATAAATCGTTTCTGTCAACATTGTCGGTCCAAGCCTTCAGTACTTTTATTTTAATATTCCATCGAGATCTTGTCAAACTTGCCAAAATGTCAAGCTTACTTTTAGCCCTTGATGTCATGTACCTAGCGTCTTCATTTGTAAAGTCGATGTCACCATTTGTATTTCTTACGAGAACTTTTCGGAACCTCGGTGAATTTCGCTTTATCACATCTCGGATAGCACCGCTGGATTTTGTTTCACTGAGAGCTAGGCTTCCTTTCCTTGGATAAAAGTCACCTTGACGAAAACTATACGGTATATTCCCAGACGATGTATATATGCTACAAAGCAGTACAGCTGCTACGAGCAACTTTTCCATTATATATATAAACAATAATTTCACAATGCCTTTCAATCTGTGTGTATTTCTATAGAGTTTTCATACGATTAATGTAAAGTTTTGTACCAATTTTAATAATCTTTTTTTGCGAAGACTTTGTTCCTTTACAAGATTTGATTTCCTGACAGCTTTTATTCCTTTGATGAAATTGAGTCTTTCTCCGCGATCACTGTCCTGCAGTGATCTGTTAACTTTACTGTAACGGATTACAATCTCTTCACTTTTATAACAATAATTTTTTATTGTCACAAGGTCGTGTTATTATGACGAAATCAATTGTTTCAACCTACCTATTTTGGTATACATTGTGTTTTCTATCACGAGTATATAATTTTAAAAATGCTAATATGTAACGTCAATATAAAAGTTTTTAAAACATCCTTGCGAAAGGTATACTATTTGTTGCTTGCACAGTCAGGCAAGGAAAAAGTTTACCACACAATAAACAATTTGCGTTTGTTTGAATAACCGTACATGAATTAACATGTTGATAACATTCATAAAAAGGAAAACTTTTTAAAAAGAGTTAATAAACGCTTCCATTCAAATCTCCTAATCATAATTTTTGTACCCCGAAGCAAAACGTTTCGTATTTGTTCTCTATTATTTCATTCATTATTGTTGAAAACAACGAAAATGACAAGGTCGATTCATATGGTCGAAGTCAATATCATGATTACATCAGGCGTTCTATCTCGACATTTGACAACTCAATTGGTATGCCTCCAGAGATGCTTTCAGAAATGCATTTTAAGGGATACATAAAGGATTAAGGCGTAGCTATAGAGCTCAGTCAAAAATTGTGGGGCAGAGTTTAGTCAGTTCGAGTAGAAAATAAAAGCTTGTAAGTAACGTAATTGTCACTTAAAGACCAGTTTCCAGTTCAATCGCTGCGGTTGCGTGGCTGAGCGAACAGCTTTAGCATTCGCTCAGTAGTTCAAACGATTTAAAAACTACCAGGCGAATGAGATTGCGCCAGCCAATCAAAAATCAATTCGCTCATTCATGAATTACGACTGAAAAGAAATATTGTAATGTTGGACTCCGCTTTTTTTTTTGACTGACCCTGAATGACTGATACGTGAATAATTGAAGTAAGTGCTATAAATCGACGAATACTAATAGCTGGACTGTGTGTATCAGTACAGTTTAAACGTCGATATTTCGCCCAAATCATTTGATTTATCGCATTCTTTATTATTTCATAATAACTTTTACTTGACTCCAAATTGTTATGGGAAATGTTGTGATAATTATCACAAAAAACAAGGCGGAACAGAGCAAAAAAATGTATGATAAAGTTTAGAAAACCATTGCGCAAAGAAGTAAATTTTTTGTCCTATCTGTCATGTCAGTAAGTGATATTTGTTCCCTTCTGTAGTGAAGATCGACTAATCAGAAGGCATAATATCATCGCCATAGAAACCAAAGTAGTTGACCGCCACCCACTCTCTCCCAAAAAAGGATACCTTACTACGTGAAATGTGTAAAGCAAGTAATTAACGGTCAAGAAATTAACAAGATCAGAAATTAACGCGAATTGTAGTTAAAATACAGCGCATTAGTGCATTAGATTACATACAGTACATTTATTAACGCGAAATACACATTTCATGTGTTAAGGTATATAAATCATTTTAGAAATATTCATCATCTGTGAAGGAGAATAAAAAGCAACAACCTCCACCGTCGCTGTTCTCCTTTAAAAAAATACTTTAGTTGATGAGCTTGTCATGTCAAACTCGTGGTTTCGAAACAAGCAAGCGCATTATATGACGTCATCGTGACGTAATATTTCCTGACAAAACCTTCTATTGTTTATTGATAGTACATTTATTCCTATTTTGGCTATTCTTTTTTGTCAATGAATGACCAAACATGGCTGCACGATTATATTTATAGTTACAGAACCGAATTCTCTTTATCTTTGCAGTGGGTAAAATCGTCAAGTCACTGCGATAAAGAGCATTGTTATTAGAATAGTGTGTATTTTTATATAGAAATGCATACCTACGCGGTGATTTTTCAAGAAATTCTTAGTTTTCAAGTCTAGCTATCAGCCTGTATTCTCAGGAGAAGGAGCGGGAATTGTGTCAAACATATGCTTTCTGTCCACACGCAAAGCGCTCTTAATATTTTTCTATTTCTGCGACCCAAGAAACAGCCGGAATTGATGCACTTTGGTGATCTCATCGTTGTTAAATCGAGCACCTGACACATCCACTCCCCCTTGTCAATGAATTTTGGGTTATGCGCAGAACTCAAGTCTTCTCTTCCCTTTCAGGTAAAATGGTAGTCATTTTAGTATTTAGTGATTTAAGTTTATTTATTTCATGATAGGGCTTTTTGACAGAAAGCAAAAAGTGACTAAATTTTTTGGAAGTGACTAAAATTTTGTCCGACTAAGTTTTGTCCGATAAGGTACTTGCTGTTTCACCGTAATGACATTACAATACGCGCGTAAAGCTGAATTGAGCTTTAAGGGTCTGATTACACTAAGTAGTCTTTAACCGCTTTGGCTAAATATTAACAAGTGCCAGCGTGGTGTAACGTGACTTTCTTTACGCGACGAACTCAAGAAGAGACTCGTTGAAGTTTTTTAGACTTTTCCTTTAAACAGGTCAGCCAACCCATTTCGTCATTCCCTTCATTACATTTACTCATTCCCTTCATTTCGTTTGGTCATTCCCTTAAATCACTTTTACCAGTTGAGTGTTTAAAACAAAATCTCATAGTCTCGTGATTGAAAACCTATCAAAAATTGAGTAAGAAAGTTAAAAGATGAAGAATAAGCGTTAAAAACCTTAACGACGGTTGGTCTGGGAAAAAATGCCAATAATGTTTGTTTTTGAAGTATTTTAACTTGCTGTGGTTATATTTGCATTTAAATTTAAGCTAGGTGGATTTCTTCGTTGACAGAAACTGTTCAACAATGTCGAAAATTTTTTCTGAAATCTAAAATTTTTACGTAATGCCAAAACAAAGAAGAAATAGACTTCTCATCAAAACCATATGACTCATATGCGTTAAGCAATAATTTATAACAAGAAAAATTGGATCATCAAAATGGTAGAAAAATTAACGTAACACAAAAGTAAACAAAACAATCGAAAATGTTATTTTAATTAAGAACTTAGATACTAGAACTCGTGACAAAAATATGGTTGTCTGTTAATGATGCTCTTTCTTATAAAAATATATTTTTACCAATTGACCATAAATGGATCATTGCATTGATTTAATATGTTTTACATGAAGACGTCATATTCGTGTGGTTTCGAATCTTTGTTGGAGCCTGCAACACGAGACAAGAAACACGATATGCTTTATAAGGATTATAAATAAAAGTATGGTTAAAACCAGTTTCGATGTTAAATACCTTATCAGGGAGAAAAAAAGTCGGTAAAAAATTTAGTTGGGGAAAATTTTAGTCAGGTAAAGGAAATTTCAGTCACCAAATTTTAAAATTAGTCACTTTTCCCTGACTAATTATTTACAATATAAGCATAATAATCAATTGTATACCTTGTATACGTTATCGGGGAAAAAAAATCGGGGACAAGTTTTGGTCGGGTGTAGAAAAGTCGGGGGAAAATTTGGTCGGGGAAAATTTTAGTTACCCTCCCTTCCCCAACAACAACAACAAAAAAATTGGTCACTTTTCTCCGACAGAAAATAAGGGTTGCATGATGATGATGTCATCAGTGAAAATTCCTCACTTGAAGACAAAGAAGCGGGTCTGGGAAAGAGCAGCTGACAAATATCAAAAAAGCAGACTAATGATATAAACAAGTGACTGGCTCGCTCGTGGAAAATACCTTCTAAAGAAACTGCTGACTCACAGCATTCAATTAATGTCTATTAACCATGAGCTTCCTTCAACCATCAACAGATTTGTTTGATAACGAGGTATGGATTGAACTTAAAGACCTTGATGAACTGTCAAGTTTTTCTACGAGAGCTAATTGTTATGTACTTATGTAGTTTGTTTTGATAGCTGTCCATTATTGTCCTAACGGTGAGGACTTTCATCTACTGACATGAGCACCACTTCAACAGTCAACTCTATATAGGCTTGCTGTTCAGTGCTGATAGCATGTCATAAGAGTGCTCTATTGAATAAACCAATAATAAAGCCTCTTTGATGTGTTCAGGAATAGATTCGATAGGATACAACTCTTTCTGTGTATTGTTACTTTGATCAAGTAATTACGAAAACAACACATAAGCAAGCAAAAAAGCAGAACACGAGCCTCAGATTTGCCCCAAAATACGAACAAACTAAGAACAACCTGAGGCTCAAATCATTGTTGCAATTGCTAAGAACAGCCTAAGCATGAATTATCTTCAAAAATTGCGCCCCCGTCCGCCCCCAATTTACGGTTAAGGTTGTGGTAAGGGTTTCAATAAATGTGCAAAATATTGATGGCGCGACTTGCAGCCTACTTAAAAATTCATACGTTCATATTGAGTTAGTACGGAAATGCTTAATGTTAAAGATAATTTAAATGCGTTGTACTGTATCACTTTGGGGTCATTTTGGTAATAAGGATGTTTTATCAAAAGTCTTTTGTCAGTTTCAAGTTCTGTTTGTTTATGATTATGTTTGCTTTGCAGTTCGTGCAAAATATCAGCATGCAATTACTCGTTTACTCGTTTACTCGTTTACTCGCTTACTCGTTTACTCGTTTACTCGTTCACCCGTTTACTCGCTTACTCGTTTACTCGTTTACTTGTTTATTTGTTTTCCTTGTTTACTTGTTTATTCCTCAGAAATATCGTTTTCATGCCATAAATAAAAGGTAGGCACTATATCGTATCTACGGATGGATAGTGAACAACGCTAGGTTTAGATAGTATAATATGGATATAATATATATGTATATAAGAACAACGATTGTAATACCTCTTTGCATCATGCACTGAAATCCATGGCATTTACAACTTTTTAAAAGGATTAAATTCCCAGTGGAAAAGATGAGATTGTTAAAAATTATATTAAAACACTAATATACATAGGTGAGATCGCCAAGAACCTTGTGAAAATTTGGAGTGTTGTATGTTCTTGATATGGACAGAGACCGCGAAATAGGGTGGCTAAGGGGGTATAGCCCTCCCCAATAATTTTTTCGGCTAAGGGTTTTTTTTAAAGTTTTAGCCATTCTAGTCCAATAAAATTCTCAAAATTCTCTTGGCCCTAGTTAGAAAGAACTGGGCTTTTACCTAGATTTTTTTGTGTCGTTTGCCTTATGCATATTTACATAATTGATAAACTCCATGAAATATATTTATGTGGTGAAATGCAAGGTTGCTAATTGAAGTTGAAGTAGATTTATTTATTGCAGGTTGCATCGATTTGAATTATATATTAATATAACTTTTATATATAGGTCAGACGTTCATTAAAATTGAATACCTTTGTGATAAGATGATAAGATGTCATGTCATTGTTCATTCATTCATGTATAAAAATACACAAAGAACAACGATTGTAATGCCTCTTTGCATCGCACTGAAATCCATGGCATTTACAACTTTTTAAAAGGATTAAATTCCCAGTGGAAAAGATGAGATTGTTAAAAATTATATTAAAACATTAATATACATAAGTGAGATCGCCAAGAACCTTGTGAAAATTTGGAGTGTAGTATGTTCTTGATATGGACAGAGACCGCGGAACAGGGTGGCTAAGGGGGTATAGCCCTCCCCAATAATTTTTTCGGTTTAGGGTTTTTTTAAAGTTTTAGCCATTCTAGTCCAATAAAATTCTCAAAATTTTTCATTTTTTCAAATTTCCTCAGGTAACTGTTCAAGTGACTACACAAATGGAAGTGGGCCCTAAACATTACGAGGACCTGAATGGACCGAATCACTGTAATATCCATAAAATTGTCAACAGGTGCTAGGTAAGGTTGTTATTAGTAAAGTATCTGGTATATAATTGAATGGTCACATGAATGAATGAACAATGACATGACATCTTATCATCTTATCACAAAGGTCTTCAATTTTAATGAACGTCCGAGCTATATATAAAATCATTTTCTTGTAATATATTTGTAACAGCATTGAGACTAATACGAGAGTGAGTCTAAAATCCATCCATCAATGCAAATGATTTTGGTTCACTTCTACCATACAGGTTTTTTCTTATCAACATAATTTGGTAATTGTGATGATAAACACCTTCTTCCCATATAAGCATTACAAACAAGACAATAATGGATTAAGTTGTCTTGAGAATTAGCCTAAAGCGAGTTTCATTAGGACTGATGCGAATGATGCAAACGAACTATATATTTTTCTTACTTTAGGGGATTAATCAGTAGGTTTCTTTGTAAGTACATCATCATCTGCGTCCACCTTTACAGTCACCAGTATCCCAAAAATGACAACTGACGACCATACAACAGGTTTGCCAACAAAGTACCAAAGCATCATAACCATAGGACCTTGCCGTAGTTAAGAATTTTACATGCCTCTCCATACAGCAGTGTTTCCTAATACCTGCTGTGTGGTGGTGCTCTAGATGGTGATAATAGGGAAAATAAACGGAATGTGGATTGTAGAGTCAGTAGCGTAACTGAGTTAAACTTTTGGGCAGGTGTGTTTCTCACATATCTGGGCTTAGAACACACAACCGTCAAGCAATTAATACACTTCATACCATAGCAACAAATGCACAAGGCTATTTTAGTTGTTCAGTAATTAATGATTTATATAAATTTAGTAAAAGGAATAAGGCATGAAAAATTGTTTGGTAAGAAAAAAGAAAAAAATCCGAGGGCGGTGCGAACGCACCCAACGCAACCCGTCAGTTACGCCACTGAGAGTATATAAATGTCGGAATAATAACCTTCGTTGGGATAATAATAACAACGCATATGAATGTGACTAATTATTCGATTGTATCGACAACACCGATAAACAGGAATGTTGCAAGTCTCCTGGTTAATGGTTAATGGTTAATCCTGGTTAATCCTGGTTAATCCTGGTTAATCCTGGTTAATGGTTAATCCTGGTTAATCCTGGTTAATCCTGGTTAATGGTTAATCCTGGTTAATCCTGGTTAATGGTTAAACCAATTAATGAACCTAATGTTTATTGCAGTGCTACACAATTTATTTATTAGGGCAAATTGAGCACATTTGCATCTATGTTTATGACGATATTATGTGCTACTTGATCCTGTATGAATATTTATTTATTTATCCTATATAAATATTTTTATAAATAGAAAAAAAAAGTTATTTAGTAATAATTATTACTAAGGATGAAGGAACGTTTACAGCACTGAAGACGAAACTGAAGATATTTCAAATATTAATGACAAAGACGTTGATATCGGTGACGTCAGAATAAACAAAACTTGAAGCGGCTGACGATTCAGTTATACACAGAAAATGGTGAGGCTGGAAGACACTGCATCCGACTGGAAAATCGAGGAAAGTCGTAGTTCACATACACGCGACGCTCAAGAATCATAAGGCCTGGTTCAGACCTGACGATTACGACGATTAAAATTTAGTGTAACCGTCGTAATCGTCATAATCCAACCTCAAACCCAGGGTCTCGGATATCGAAAAGGCAAGAGACCCTGGGTTCGAGGTTGGTCATAATCGTCTGATGTGAACACTTTTGTAATCGTCGTAAATTTTATTGGACTATTGGACTTTTTTCAAAATGGCTAGTAGAAAGCAAAGAAGTTGGACTGTGTACATAAGTTCAATTATAAAATCTGCTGATAATTTATTACACGCGTTATACGAAAACTATAATGAAGATGAGATGAGAAGGCAGTTTAGAAAAAAACATGGAGTTAGATATTGGAGATACAATATTTGTTAATGACTATGAGGACGAAGAAATATAGAAAGTAAAATAAAATAGACTTTGAAAAATAATGCAGCAGCGATATAAATCTACATGTTGAAAGAATTTATCAAGAACAACTTTGCTACGAAGAAAATAGGTTGAATTATCGCGTTAAAAATACCATTGATTTGCTTACACAATATGTTCGCTTCCATCAGACTTTTTGGTGGAAACCTTGTCAAATTTGTCTGGGTTAGTGAGGGCAATGGGTTAGTGAGGGCAGGTTTTACCTTCTTTTGTTTAAATACTTTTGGTGATATTTTGAATTCTGTTGGATGGAATTTGAGAAGCTTTTAAAACCGACTACTGGTGTATAGTAAGTGAAAATTGTTTAAATTATGTGAAACTTCAAATTGAGCCTTTCATATTAAGATTTGCCTACTGCTACCGTAACAGTTCAAGTTTTAGTAAGTCCGCTGGATGGAATAGATAGAATTTATGAAATGAAACTTTTTAATAACTAGTCAAGTTTCACCTCGAATAACAATTTAGTTAGTAATGCATAACTTGGATCTCTTTAAAACATTATCTTATCAAAATTCTATCCATATTGAAAATTTATTGGAACAAAAATCAAAGACTAAGATTCGTATAATGTCTCTTGGACAGAGCGAATGCAACAAATTTGTCAAGTAAATATCTACTTATACTAATTCGCGTGCGTGTGTAACACATTTAACTTAGAGAGTGTTGGTTTTTTCTCAAATTTACGGTCAAAATCTTCTTAATCGTGGTCATTTTTTCGTTAGACCATTGATAATATTGACGATTAGTATAATAGCACGCGGCGTGACGTCAGTTATTTTTGTCGTATCACGGGGGAGCCATTGCATTGCATCCCCAATCGAACGCGGCGTTTTTGGGGAAATATCTCGAGAACCAATAGCGATAACTGACGTTTTTTAGGGTCGGCAACACGGGTGATGGGGTGACGCAACATTTGGGCCTAAATTTTATTTGGTACTGCGGATATGACGTCATCAAAACCTTTGATCGACGATATCTCCGCAACGGTTGGTCGTAGCGAAACGATCCCATACATTTTTTTGCTCAGTTTTTCAAGCTCTACAACATGGGCACACTTTCCATTTCCAATTCGGTAATTAAAATTTTCGTCACGGGGTACACACACGGGAACGCGTCGTATTTCTGCAGATTCCTTTCGAAATTAAAGTCGTAAAAAACTTTTACGCGAGATACTAGTCTATATATACTAATTCGCGTTGTGCATCCCACTTTTATTTTAGAGAGTGTTTGTTTTTTTGTTTTTTAATGGTCAAAATCTTCTTAATCGTGGTCATATAGCGGCAGTTCGACCACGCAAGACACATTCACGATTAGTATAATAGCACGGGGCATTTGACGTCAGATCTTTTTATGATCACGGGGAACCATTGCATTGCATCCCCAATCGAACGCGACGTTTTTGGGGAAATATCTCGAGAACCAATAGGGATAACTGACGTTTTTTAGGGTCGGTGCCACGGGTGATGGAGTGACGCAACATTTGGACCTAAATTTTATTTGGTACTGCGGATATGACGTCATTAAAATCTTTGATCGACGATATCTCTGCAACGGTTGATCGTAGCGAAACGATCCCATACACTTTTTTGATCAGTTTTTCAAGCTCTACAACATGGAAACACTTTCCAGTCCCGATTTCGTAATTGAAATTTTCGTCACGGGGTTTTTGCACATCCATTTGGAAATTAAAGCCGTAAAAAGCTTTTACGCGAGATACTAGTCTTATTATAATAATCCGCGATTGTGCATACCACTTTTATTTTAGAGAGTGATATATTTAGTTTAAATTTACGGTCATCGTCCTCTTATGTGCGCGTAAAACCACGTAGATGCGGGAGACACTTTTTTCACGATCATTCCAAAAGCACGTGGCATCATTTGACGTCAGTTTTTTTATGATCACGGGGAATCATTGCATTGCATCCCCAATCGAACGCGACGTTTTTGGGGAAATATCTCCAGAACCAATAGGGATAACTGACGTTTTTTAGGGTCGGTGACACGGGTGATGGAGTGACGCAACATTTGGTCCTAAATTTTATTTTGTACTGCGGATATGACGTCATCACAATCTTTGACCGATGATATCTCTGCAACGGTTGGTCGTAGCGAAACGATCCCATACATTTTTTTGATCAGTTTTTCGAGCTCTACAACATGGTTACATTTTCCGTTTCCAATTCCTAAATTGAAATTTTCATCACGGGGATTGTTCACGCGAAAGGCGATTTTGACCCATCCTTTTCGAAGTTAAGTTCGGTAAAAAAGTTTTACCCGGGATACTAGTATTCAATATTACAATAGCTAAAACTTGCTTTATTTCCTATCAATTAATTTTGATGGTATTTGAGATCTTGATGAAAATAAATTAAAAACATTTTTAAATGAAGAAAGCTTCTTGCTACCTATACAAACTTAATTCAATTTCATGATGTAATTTATGGGCAGCTAGTATTTTTCATCCATCAGACCGTCATTAAAATTCCTAACAGAACATGATTGCCAAGAACTATAAAAACTTTGGAAGGTTTTGTTGCATTTAATCATTTCTTTAGATTTGAAATATAGCGGTTATAATCTTTGTCATATATTGAGTGAATTTCATTTTTCAGTGTTTGCAACACAATTCAAAATATCACCTTTTATAAGTGTTTTGACCGTATTGATGAAATAGGAACGAGTTGTCAGACCAAGGTTTGACTGCCATTACCCAGTCCACACACGACGTCAATACAACCAATTCTGACGTTCTTCTCGACGTCAAAACAGCGCTGAAAAGATGCGATATCCTGATACTCTGCAAGTATTCAGTTGGATGAGTGGATAGAAGAATGCTTGAATGAATGAATTGATGTATGCAAAGGGTTATCCATTGGTTATCACGTCAAGAAAGAAACGAAAAAACGATAGTTTGTGAACTGCACAATGGACACAAAGTTTAAAACGATGTTTTAAAAAAGCAAGCTAAAAATTATATCTTCCATTTCAGATTTTGTTGAGAAACAGCGTAAATAAAACGTCTCAGCGTTTACTGGGTGCAAACCAAGTAACTTGACATCTCGTGACGGCGCGGTTTGCAGATGCTTCCTCTTCCTTAGATCCCAGATACACCGAAAGTTTCTTCTGAATCTCCTTTCGTCTCCGTCACACCAACATCGTCACGACTATTTATGAAAAATTGTTTAAAATTTCCGTCTGCAAATGTTTTTCCAGAAAAAAGAAGTTAGCAGTTATATCTGATGAGGAGGAGAACAGTGATTGAAATCTTACACTTGAAGGTGGACAAACAGCAAATTACCGGACCAAAACTATTCAAATGTTATCTATATAAAAATGTTGATTAACATTAAGGCCGATTACCATTCAACGCTTATGCCCGCCGAGGACGTAAAATTTTCCGAGCGGCCAAACAGCTGCAAATGGAAATCAAAAGACACGATTGGCTGAAATTATCAGCGGACATCGGCGGGCTTAAAAAAAGTTAAAATTTGTTAACTTCATTTTTGATCGGACATATCTACGCTTATGAATTATCCAATGCGCATGCGTTCTAAGTCACTCAGCGTGGATGACCTACGTCCGCGCTGATATTTTGCTGAATGGAAATCGGCCTTTAGATTGTAATCATAAAATTTTCTCTACTCCTGTATGTGGCTACGATACACAGTAGTTTTTTTTATCTTTCCTTTCTTTTGTATTCGTAGAAAGCTTTCTGTGTTGCCAATGCTGTTGTTGTTGTTGTTGTTGTTGTTATTGTTGTTTTTGTTGTTTAGCTGTTAACTTATGGTTAAACAATTATGTAAACTTTAAGACGTGTTTAGTCTTGCTTTAAAAAAGTTCTTTGATACTTACATCCAGAACTTTAATCCTTATGAGAGTCAGAATTAGATCAGGGGGTAAAATTAATCAATGTTTTTATTATTTAATTTCCACCAATAGAAAATCGATCACATGACACGTTTAATTGTTATCGTTTAACCACTAACATTTCATAAAATTGGATGTTGATGATTGGATGTTAATTGGATGATGGATTGACTCGGATGTTGCTTGGATCACGTGACAGCGTTCAAAATACTTCCTGAATTTCTGTTTAAACAACCTCGATATCATGTTTCGCCTCACTTGTGCACATTCTATCGCCTTACTGATTAAATTTGTTATTGCTTGGTAACATTCATTCCGCAGAGTGTGATGATTAAAATCTTCAAAACGAGGCCATACTTATTGGCTTGTTTAAACAGAAATTCGGGAAAGGTCTTTTGTTTTGATGTAACTTCCATCGTTTCATGTCTTCATAAACATTCGTGTTCAGAGATGTACTTTAAATGACTTGTAATAATGACAAATGGTTGATTTGATCTTTCCTCTCGATGATGTTACCATAACAACGTCATAATTCTCTTGTCATATCAGTCGCCACCATAGTTCAAATAAAAATTTGAAAGAGGATGATGTTGTTATTTACAGAAGAACAACAGAAGAGACATGCAAGTAACTTAATCCATCCCAGTGGCCAAAATCATCAAAAAAGTCACTGCGACAAAGAGCATTTCTATTGAAATTGTGTAGATATTTCTATAGAAATGTACTCCTTCGCAGATATTATTTAACGAATGTACCCGATGGGATATTTGTGACTGAAAAGAAATAGCGTTGAATCGCTTCCTTTTTTTTCTTTTGACTGAATACTTCTATGCGTCATCTATCCACAAATTCCTTTAACACTTCCAATCATCAAAGCGACGATTTTCCCAAGATTCTTAACACTTGCAGTTCTCTGATAGATCGTTATGATCAAACCCAGTGGGCAAATTTGAGGAAAAACCAGTTGTTCATCGCAGTGAATAAATTGATCTAATTTCGAAATGGATTCACTTTAACCTTCGATATTCAAACTATCCAGCCTCACCTCACTTTTAATAAAAATAATTGAAAAATTAGGCCCCTTGCTTTATTTGTGCTTTTCAAATTGTTATTTGTGGCGATGGCATAGCAAAAATAAAGTAAGCGGGCACATTAATAACTTGAATTCACTATACACGCATAATTAGCATGGCATAATTTACTGAGAAAAATGATGAGGGTGACGTCAAAAAATAATGGAATATCTACTTTCAAAGTACCATAACATTTAAATGACCATGAATATTTCTGGTCCTCCATGTTAATAAGCATAAAGCATTCAGGACAAAAAAATGGTAATAATGATAATACAGGAGTCTCGCCTAGAACAATAACTTTTTCAAATTGGGAGTAGTGTCGACGTTAACCGAAAAAAACAAAATGGTAGACGAATAGTATGAGACTACAGCCGAGTACTTACTCATCTTGTACGCTTATATCGAGATATTTAAAATTAATTGAAACATAACAGATCATCAGAGCAATATCATACGAACAATACTCTTGGTGCAACAAAAGACTTTCTGAGCATGTAAAACCAGTTTCATCGTGGTTTTGTGAAATCATAGTCACAAGAAAAAAGATAGTCTGGAAATTCGACCCGATTCGGGCCTTCTCTATCTTTATAGCCGGATCTCCACTAGGCGGAAAATGTCGCGGCGGGCGACATTTTCCGCCGCGACATTTTCCGCCGCTACATCATAATGTATCTCCACTTGAATACTTGAAACGTGCGCTTAAATCCAAAAATCAAAACAAACAAAGATGGAGAAGGCAAGAAACAAAAAGTTGAAGGTCCTTTTACTGAGACGTCGTGCATTCTTATCCCTCCATTACTATTTACGAAGAAAAAAAAATCAACTTCTATTCTAAAAGAAGATTTTGGGTGAGGAATATATACCTGCAGAGAAAAACTAAAGGAGAGTTTCACTGTCTTGTAAAGGAAATGAAACTTTCTGATCATGAGCTTTTCTTCAAAAGCTTTAGAATGTCTCCAAGAACGTTTGAGAAACTTTTGAAATTAGTTGGACCCCCCATTAAGAAACAAACAACTCAACTCAGAAACCCTATTTCTACAGATGAAAGACTGGCTGTAACATTGCGTTTTTTAACAACTGGTGATGCACAAGCTACAATTGCTAGAAGCTACAGGATGAGCCCTGAAACAGTCGGCAGAATCATAGGTGAAACTTGTGAAGCCATTTGGACCAACTTATCTGCTTATATTAAACCTCCTTCCAGTCCTCAAGAATGGCACCAAATTGCTTTGGAATTACAAAACCATTGGAACTTTCCAAATGCACTTGGTGCTATAGATGATTCCATGCATTAATTTTGGCAGTTTTATCTTTGTATAAACTGTTGTTGTTATCCCATAAACATTTGTAGTTTTGAATTGCTTCTAGGAATAATTCTTTACTAAAAATATTGGTGTTATTATTATCCTCGATGTTATCAACAGCAGCAGAAGCAACAACGTCTCTACTATTAACTCCTCTAGGCAGAAAATTCTGTAATTCTTCTTCATTTATCGTATCAAAACCAGTCTGCTGGAACATGTTTTGAAGTGACGCCATTTTTTAATCTCCGAAGAGGGTTTGTTTATATTTTTCTATTATTTGATTGGCTCATTTTGAAGCGATTTGACGAAAAGTAGAAACCATTTCTACTTTTCGCGACTCGACATTTTCCGCCACTACTTCATAATTGTTGCGCAATAAACACTACTGCGCATGTGGAGCATCGCAAAATGTCGCCCACCGCGACATTTTCCGCCTAGTGGAGATCCGGCTTATCATGAATTTCGTTTCAAATTCGTTCCCAACATACTTTTGAGTGCATAGCGCGAAAGTTTAAAAAACATTTTTAACGAGAATCAGTGGGGAAATGTAAACATGCCTGGTGCTAATTGTGCTATTTTTGGCTGTGCAACTTCCAGAAAGTGTAAAGGAATATCCCTTTTTCGTGTACCGAGTGGAGACGACGAATATAGTACACAATGGAGAGAAAAAATTGTGAATATTATTATCCCTAGCTCATCATTTCCACAGAGATCGACTGCAAGTATTCAGAAAAGGGAAGCATGTATACCCCCTGCATCACAAGTAGATTCAACCTACTACAAATCTTTCTCTGATTTCAAAACAAGGATATGTTCACTAAAACTCGCTCTTGGGTTGGTTGTCAATAATAGATCTGATAATTTAGTGCAGATATGCTTTTTGGAAAATGAACATAGCATTCCAAAATTTGAAATATACATGGACAAAGATCTGAGCTACAAAATAAGAGTCTACAACTGTATTGTCACAAGATCATTCCCTGATGAAATTATATGGTGCCTCAATGAAAAATATCTATCTGCAAATCCTCATATCTGCAATTTCAAAATTTGGAATATGTGAAGGGGTGACAACTCATTAGTCAGAATCTCTGTTACGACATCTTGTTCCAAAAGTTTTTGTTGAATCATCCACATTACCAATGTTACAGTCAGAGTACTTGAGACCTCAGAAATGTCATGTTCTTTGTGAATCACATAAATGCCAAATATGTTTAACTAATGAAAAACAACATGAAAGATTACTGGAGAAAAAAGTTGAAAGATCATTAATTCCTGCAAAGGCAAAGGCTCCTGTTTCTCTCACATCACCAGAACGTATCAAATTAACATTGCAACATCAAAGAATAAAAAATAAAGAACTTGAAGTTAGAATTAAAACACTGTAAAGTGAACTTCACATGTCATCCATTTCGGTTAACAAAATCTTGAGTGATGATTTGGTAACTATCATGTCGAATGCATATCGTAACAAAGTTACACCATTTATGAAATTCTTCTGGGAAGAACAACAGAAATTTATACAAAGTTCCTCTTCAGGTGTGCGTTATAATCCCATGATCATCCGATACTGTTTATCTTTAGCTGCTAAGTCTGCTTCAGCTTATGATGATATACGCTTTAATGAAAAAACTGGCACTGGTTTTCTCATTTTACCAAGCAGACGACGGTTGAGGGATTATAAGAATTACATCAGACCAAAACGAGGATTCAACAAACATATCATCACAGAGTTAATGCAGAAAATCGAAAACTTTTCTGATGCTGAAAAATATACAAATTTTTTCCAACCTTTGGACGTTTCGGTTAACAAAAGTGCCAAATGTTTCATTGCTGTCAAATACCAAGATTGGTACGCAAACAAAGTTTTGCAGCAATTAAATAACGGTATACCGGCTCATGATGTCAAAGTAGACGACAAATTGAGTGTGATGAAACCACTGCACGCAAAGTGGTTGATCAAAATGTATGAGCACTTTAAGCAAGCAAAGAAAACAGTGATTTCGGGCTTTCAAAAAGCTCACATTGCCGAGGCTGTGAAGGAAGCAGCTGAGTTACAAAAACTATGCGAGAACCCATTTGAAAATATTGATATGGTTGGCGTTTAAAGGACCGCTTTTGACACGTTTGTTTTATTTTGAAAAAAACTGTTAATATTTTGTTACAAATTGTTGTTGTGTTCATCGTTATCTTTAAGCCTGTTCCTGCTTCCTGCTCCTTTAAGCCTGAATATTCAAAACAAACAGTAAACAAATTAACGCCACTTTTGACTGATTTTTCTTGATTTTTGGGCCTTTTTTACGCCGGCCCTTATTAACGCCGGCCCTAATTCCGCCACCCGCCAAAAAATAACGCCAGTAAGGGCCGGCGTTATAAGGGCCGATAAGGTACATTGATAACCATGAGAAAAATGTATTGTTGAATAATTACAGTATAACTGCCATCGACCTGATAATCAGATTGAATTTAATACCACAAATAAACTTACTTTGAAGTTATTATGAAATGAAATTTTTCACGGTCAAATTATAAGGTTTCTCTTAAAATTTTTTGCTCAGGGGCGGATCCAGGGTTAGGCAACTTAGGCAAATGCCTAACCCAAAATCAGTTAAATAATGTTTTTCATAAAATTGTATGAAAAAGGTATTGTATCATAATAATCAGAAAATAATCGAAAGTATCAAGAGACTCCCGCATCCAATCCGCCCGATCCTTTCTTTCCCAAAATAGGATTATTATTCTCCCGGCGAGGTGCGGCGCGCGCCATGATGTTAAAAATTAATGTTTTTTACAGCTTGAGTTTATAGGTAGTGATCCCTGCCCCGAAAACGACTTCTCATAGTCACATTGACAAGACAGACTAGTGCCTAACGCTCACCTTAGGCGAAGAAAATTTGCCTAAGGAGCCCCGGGTTTACACACTTTAATGAATGAACTGGAAGAAAATTTGCCTAAGGAGCCATGGGTTTACACACTTTAAATGAATGAACCAGAAGAAAATTTGCCTAAGGTACAACCATGGGTTTACACACTTTATTGAATGAATGGTCAACAAATCTGCACAAAACGACCGTGGGGGACCTTCGAATTAGACCCAGTTCAACATGGATTCGCTAGAAAACATCGTTGCAGCTTTTGATAGCAATAATGAAGTATTAATTAGGAAATTTTGAATTCACTTAATACATCAAAGTCTAGGAAAAGCATTTTTTTTCGAGTTATGTCTCTTCTTTTGCTTTTGCAAAATGAAAACATTGTGGCTGCTTAAAGCAAGTGTTTTATTATTTTATGTAATATAAATGATTAGCATGGATTATTAGCACCATAATTCATTGATCATAACTATGACGACAATTAATTATTAGCTCAGCTATGTATAATAAGTTTGTTTGTGTCAACTGAACCGAAGCCTATTCTTTATTTAATGATGTATATAAATATTTTTGGTATCTGTTTCTGTTAACCGAAAATGCATCTGTAAATGCTATGGAGTTACGTTTGAATGACTGAGTTTATAATACACAAAGTCATTGTTATTTTTCTGAGTTGTTTTGCGTAGGCAGCTGCATGGCTTTTTTAGCACCACCTGGTAACTTATTTGTACAGTTCGCAGTATAATTTTTCTTGGTTCGAGATGACTGTCTGGTGTTGAATTTAAGAACTTTAAAAGGATCCTGTGTCTAAAATGATATGAACCAATATGATAGAGATCAAAAAGCCTCTTGTTAGTATTACTTACTTGAAGTTTCTGAGATATGTATTTAATTTTCGAAATCTTACATTCACTTTATGCAATGCATATTTTATGATGTATATAACAGTGGCGGATCTAGAGGTATGTCGAAATTTGTGTAGAGCATTAACATAATTTGTGAATTCAATTTATATTACCAATGGGATTATTTGAACGCTTTTGTTTTATGGTTAGATTGCTAACACTCTCCTACACAAATTTCGACATACCTCTAGATCCGCCACTGTATAATAAGGTAGTATATAGGTTAAACTTCTCATCGCAAGTTATCATTAATACTATATCTTTTTAATTTACTATAGAGAGAAAGGGCTTTCACTCTGAGTGAGTGATAAGAAAATGGAGTTATAATATATTGAGAGTTTATACACATAAACAAAGAATAAAAATCTTATTCTTATACATAATTATACATCATAATTATGTATTGTATGATTTTATGATTTTTAAATCAAAATATCTGCCCAAGGAAACAGAATTTCCAAAAACTAAGACTTCTGTAACAACTCAAAACATCATTTTGGATGCAGGAACACTTTAACATCTTTGGAGTTATTCTTTCATTTGACAAAAACCTATGTTATGTCTTCTTTTGAAAAAGGTAATTACATAATGTTTTAGTTTGACTTCTTGTTTCCTATGCTACATTAAATTCTGGAAAAAATGTTGTAGCCCTCAATTAATTGTAGCTCTTAAGCATAATTTATCTGTTGTTGTGTAGTTTAAAGGTTCTTGGACTTGTCACAGGGATTTCTGGAAACAGCGTCTTTTACTATATTGTGGTTGACATTATTTAACCATGGATAATTTTTAGGGTATGGTATACTATTTGATTTGATGAAATCTGTTTTTATTTTGCTGCCGGATAATGATCAAGGAGCTTGTCTCTAACTTTGATTTTGGTCATTTTACTCTATTTCTTAACATAATTTCTTTTCTTTTCTTTCTATCTGACCATCTTGACCAGTACATAGATGAAATATGTATTTATCTGAGTGCTCCAATCTATCATGGTATAGGTGATTGAAAATTTACTTATTTGATTCATTACAAGTATGTTTTCATTTGATGGATTCTTGTTCATGTACAAGCAATCAAGAAAATGAAGAAGATAACAGATGAAGTAATTTATTGGTTATTTACTTATATAACCTCCAATCTGGCAGAAAATATTATTTTGGCCTACATAAAGTAGTTCAATACATTCCATTCTTACTCAATTAGTTTTCTTTTGTTTATTTCCCTTAATCCATTAGTGCAACAATACAGGCTTGCATTATAACACTCCTTATGTTAGGACGAATGAATTCGAGTTAATATTTTTTACATTTCGATAAGTATGTATTAGATTGGGCGTAAACTGGCGTAAATTTCATCGATTGCGCCCTTATGTGTGTTTGGCAAAAAAATTTGCCTAACCCTTAAAAAATCCTAGATCCGCCCCTGTTGCTGAGAAGTTAAAAAGTGACCGAGAAGTTACTATGGACATGTAGCTAAAAATTAAAAGACCTAAATGCGACTAATACTTTCCCTTAAACAACTGCATATCAACAAACTCATCAATGTGTAAGACAATTTCATCTTAATATAAAATGTATGATCTTTATTGTTGCAGAAGCTTTACAAGTTTCCTATTTGTAACTCAAATAAAACTAACTTACAACATCACACAATCAAATTTGTATACAGGTTGTCTATACAAAAGAAGAAAAGAAAATTGTTAAACCTAATTTTGATACGACAGTATACTTTCGGGTAGACATATAAGCAAATAACTATCAAAAGTAATCAAAATCTCTACTAACAAATATTATATGTAACATTTCAAATTAGGACAGAATAGTTATTTTTTAAATAAAAGAAATATTTATTTTGTGTTTTGTGGTAAAAATGACCTTAATATATAAATACCAAATGGAAAAAAACAAACTTTGGTAGTGAAAATACTTATCCATAACCGAATCACTACATAGCTGAAAGTAGAAGTTCGTGCTTCGGCTTGATTTAAATTACAGACGGTCATTTGTATTGTGTTTTGAATTACGTTCGTTGTTCGTACAGGAAAATTGACAGTACATATATTAAATTTTGCAAAATAAATATGATATACAGTATTAAAACAGTATATGTGATCATGGAATTCATCCATAGTAAACTATGTTTCCGTTGTTGGATTAAATGACTATATATAATATGTTTTAAAATTATACGTATTCTGTACTTCTTGTTGCATATACGACATCATGTTTTTACTAGCTGTTTTGTATGTACTTTATGAAACTGGTTGAACTGGTCGTTCTCCACATGAAAAGGGTTTCCTTTATGGCTGGTACATCGTGCTTTTAGTTCAGTTAGGCTACATTATATCAGGATGTAAAATTAAAATAAATCTTCAGCCTGGCTATTGATAATGAATTTTCACCTTTGCACTGAAACCACTGCTTCAATGGTTTGCTGTTCGAAGCATACTAATTACCAATCATCATAACAATGTTATCAACAAAAACAAAACATCATTCATTGATACATCAATTTTTTCTGGTTTTACGCGTTCATTCAAAAGGTTTTACAAAGCTTTTTAAGACAACACTGAACCAAAACGATTCATTTCCATCATTTAACGTTTCATCTATTGAATCATTTTAAGAGCTAGCAGGAAAAAAAATCTTCCACTCATCTGCACTGACTGAAAAAAATGGCGTGCTGTGGATTAGCCTCTATTCTTATCTACTTTGGCGGCTAGCCGAAAATTCAATACCGAACCGCGGCTATAAAAGTGAACGGAGAAGGAGAAGAAGGAGGAGGAGGAGAAGGAAAACGCCGGTTTTAACATATATTTCGCCCTATGGTGAAATATATAATTATAGAAAGTAAAGGGGGAAACGTACAAGCGAAAAATATGTCCTTTTATGGAAATATAGACAACAAAAATATGCGATAAAAACAGAAAATGTTTTTTTCAAAAAAAAGATCAGCTTGCTTTGCCCACTTCCCACTCATCTTGTAGACACGATTATATCTACCCTCTCGAAAGTCTTACGGCGATTAAAAAAACACAAATCTTCGGCAATGACTAAAACGAACGTTGAACTAATGTTGTTTGATCAACGTCAGAAAACCGATGTTACTTCAACGTTATTCTAATGTTGTTTATCCAACGTTGGAATTTCGACGTTACCGCAACGTTGCTATAACGTTATTCAACGTTACAACTTCCAACCAACGTTGATACAGCGTTGAAATGCCCACTTGGTAAAGAACATCATATCCAAAGACATTTCGAATTCAAGTGATTGAGAACTATGATAGTAAAACAACAACAAACACAGTTTAAATGGTAGCCTTGGGAAAAGCCAAGGATCTTCTCCTTAAAAAGATAAGTATAATAAATAGTAAAGAAAAAAAACTGAAAATAACGTATGAATAAAGGAAATATTGTAAATAATACGCTGCATAAAATCCTCCAAATAATGCTGCCACTTGCTTTGTGATGGCTCGAATGCTCATCACATATGTTTGATGACATGGCCTTGCAAGCTTTGCACACATCACGGAACTGAATACCTTTTCAGTTATTAGAAACACTGGTACCATCGCAGTGACAATCACCATGGCAATAACATCAAATATCTTATTGTATTCTTTTGCGACAAGCAGTAGAAATTGACAGTTCAGGGCGACAAACATAGCTACAAGCCCAGCCATACCAAATAAATAAAGTTGCTGTGTTCTGATCTTGGATCGAGTAATTAACAAAATTAGCAAAAATGTGCCTACGGCATAGGAACAAACAATACCGTTTAATGCCACATAAGACCATTTCAAATATTTCATGACCATGATTGGAATTGAAAATACAAAAGAGTATTCAAAGAAACCATACATTAAAGCTAACGTGAAAATCAATAATGAATCTTTGTTGGTTAAAACTTTGTATAAAACAAAATACCATGGTTGTATTTCGTTGTAGTTTGAGTTTTCTTCGCCTTGTAAGTCTGTTGAAATCACTTTGGCTTTCAAATCAAATTCTTTAGAAATGTTAAAAACACAGCAAATAGTAACAATTTGCAAAACAATAACTAGTACCAACAATTCAATACCAATGATGTTGAAATAATTTATGTGAATGCTTCCGAGCCAAAAGTCCGAATTTAAAAATGGTATTACGATGATCGGACCTAACATCTCTCCAATATTGGATGAAATGTTTATTACTGGTAAAGCATTATTCAGTTCTTCTGGCTTATAGCATCTAGCAATTTCTGACAACGCTATTGGACTCATGACCAGTCCAAAACCCATAAAAAATCTCCCAATTAGTGGATACAATGGTGAAAATGGAACAACATACATAAAACAACCAATCACAACCAACGAATTTGTTACTATCATACATAATTTGACATTTCTTCTTCTATCAATCCATCTTGCTATGAAGGGAAGAAACATAAGCGCGGGTACAAGTAAGATTGCGTTGATCAAACCAAAATACAAGCTGATATTTTTCGGCTTTATCACATTCTTTAAATAGAGCCATAACGTACTGGAGGAACCACCCATTTCAAAACCAATCATTGCGTTTAAAATCAGAAACGTATTGTACGTCAGACAGCGTTTCCTCTTCCATGTTTTAAATGAATTGCTTTCAGTTACAGATTGATGTTGTTCTTGCATGATCGATCCAGCAGTAAACGAATAACGATCCACAAAATTTCTCGTGTTTATACAGTAGAGACTGCTATTCAGTCAGTCATAATCTCTTCTGTTATGTAGCTACACTGAAGTAAATAGACCTTTCCAGAATTTCAGTTTAAACACTGAATTGTGGCCGAGTTTCATATCTAATTAAATTACAATAATTACAATAATTAGAAGCAGTTAGAATATTAGAAGCTAGGTTAAACAAGACAACTTGGCCACAATGCATCGTTTAAACATGAATTCGGGAAAGGTCTATTGTGTCAGAAAATAATGAGCAAATCAATTAGTCCTCTGCAAAATTTTTGTTTCATCCTATCATCTTTTATGAGTCATGAATCACTACTTTGAGTTTTAATTGAACAAATAAATGATCCAATTGTTGATGATGCGATAAAAGGAAATAAAATTAATTAAGTGGAACAAATCAACAAAACATCAACCTACAGTGTGTATCAAAATGTCTTATCCACCAACTTTCAAGGCGTATATCTCATTACATGTCTTATAAAATATTGGGAATTTTATATCACAAGAAAGAGCTTTTCGTGCTGTATCCATTAATATAAAATGTTTGCTAAAATATTTGTTCTTTGATAAGATATTGACGAAAAACTCAACGATTTGGCTCATTAAATTCCTAAAAGTCAATTAACTCGTTTTACAATGAAGGCCATTTGTAAACACAATAAAAAAATTAAAAATCATCACACAGTAAAAAAACTTCATTTGAAATTTTTATGATTAGTTGTTATGGGAAATTGATACGCAAAGCTTTACTTAAAGTTTTCTAAAGGCTTCATCAGCGATACAAAAGAAAATTACACCATTCATTTCACAATTCATTAGCATGTCAGTTATTGACTTTTAAGAATTCAATGAACCAAATCGTTGAGTTTTTCTTCAATATCTTATCAAAGAACAAATATTTTGGCAAACATTTTACATTACTTGATACAGCATGAAAAGCTCTTTCTTGTGATATGAAATTCCCAATATAATAATTCCCAATAAGACATGTAATGAGATATAAGCCTTGAAAGTTGGTGGATAAGACATTTTGATACACACTGTACGAATGTTTTCCTGATAAGTATTTTATCATCAGGCTGTTTTTGCTGTATAATTTTGGGAATGATTTTGTTTTGGCTATTTATAAAATTATTAAATACAATAGAATGCACGGCGGTTTAACTTTAAACTGTATTACTATTCTCAAAACCGATGATCAATTAAAATTCTAAACTGGTAAATGAGGCCCGGAAAACCCGAGTTATAAAATCGAGTTATAAAGTTGAGTTATGGATTATGACGTCATAATTCGAGTTATTAACTCGAATTGTTTAATTTTCTATATTCTTTCGAGTTAATAACTCGAAACTATATTTGTCGCTTTTACAACTCGAGTCATTAACTCGAAATTAAAACAGTCGAATTTTGAATTCGAGTTAATAACTCGAAGTTAATTTTTCAAATAAATCAAATCGAGGTACTAACTCGATAGTATTATATTGCTTTAAAGAAATTGAGTTATTAAAGTTTTCAAAGATTTCTTACGATTTATCGTGTGTGCCTGATTGCCCCCGCAGCGAGCGTAAGCGAGCGAGGAGGCATAGTAGTTTCACGAGATAGGCGAATGTCAGTTTCCGATTTTGTTCATCATCATCATTATCATCATCATCATCATCATCATCATCCTCCAACTTTCGTGTTGACATTACACGGTGGAATACAATTATTAGCTGACTTTGCTTTTTTCCCGTTTCAAAGCATGGTACTGTAAGTGGGAGAGACAGAATGTTTTTTCGTACCTCTTTCCTAATTTATTATTGTATTATACTATGTTATTTAGGAAGATCGTATGCTAAAATTGCTTGGACATTTTTCGTGTTACTTTTGTGTTGTTTTAGTTAAGTGAACGACAAGGATTTTGAGCACAGCTTGAAATCTGAAATTTTGCCAACCATACATTTTATTTTTGTATATATATGTTTTAGCTCTAAATATTTCATTCAATAAACTTTGTTCAACGCACTAATTTTTGGCAAAGATTTTAATTGGATTTCTGTGTATGCAAGAAAGCTATATTACAAATTGTCTTTCTTCGTGTTTTTCTATTTTAACTGTCCTCCTCACCCCAAACCTAATCATATTAGTGTGTGATCATGATCAGTAAAAGCTTTTTACATTTTCTTGTTGTTTTTTTTTATAAACATTGGCTACTTTTTATTTTGAATCAAAGTTTAAAATGCAGATTTCTAATGGATTTTTTGCTTTGATTTTTTTTTTAAAAAAAGTTTGTTTTTTTCTTTTGGCTCTTACAGAATTTCTTTAACAAATCTTGTTTTGATTATAAAATACGTTTCCATGGTTTCAGTTTACACATTTCTTTTGTTTGTAGCAAATACTTTCTGATATTACTTGTTAAGCCTTTATTACACTTTTTGAAAGGTATATTAGCATCAATAAAAAAAAAGTTATCCTAAAGAAAGTTTAACTGTATAAGTGAAAAACCGTGAAGACCATCCGTCAAGGAGTTTTCAAATCTGATCTCCCATTTCGAAATGATCATGCTCACAATTCTTCTTGTTTTTATTGTGTTTAGTTTATACAATGTTAACAAAAGTTTAAATGTATTTATTTGTTTCTGTGTAAAGATTTGCAAAAACATTGATCTGAATTTTTTTGAGTTTTCGGACAAAAATTTGTTTTTGTTTCCGTTGTATAGGCTTGCAATGTATAGCTTGCTGTGTGTACACATTGGAATGCTTGAGCGCGGGGGCATTTTTTAGCTAAAGCTACATGCTAGTTTTAGTTTTTCTGAAAAGCTGATACTTCATTGCCTTATTTATGCACTTTATGTTGAACTCAAAACTTATATATTTACTTTGATATTTGATATTGATATCTTATCTAAGAAGCTTCAGAAATACGATTTACTCCCTAACAAATGCTGATTGCGAAGATGTTAATGGATGAATGACAGACGATTTATACATGTTTTTTTCCTTTATGACATTTTTGGTAAACAGGCTCAGTTATGCTTAAGGATATTCTGGAATTGCGCTCAAATTATGCTTAAAAAATTATGCTTAGCATATGCTTATTTTTCCGAAATAATCGAAATTGGATTTTGCAAAAAATTGTTTTTGATGAAAAGTTCACCTGATGGTTAGTTTTATTTAAAAGTCTTTTACATGAATCTTACGGTGCACTTTATGGTGCTCCATATATAAAAAAGTCTATCAAATGTCTTTAAAAATGAAACGTATCTGGAAAGAAAAAATCTGTTTAAAAAACAAGATCCGCAAAAATGCGACTATATATTTCCCCAAAGTTGCAAACATTTCATCAATTATTGTGTGTACATTGATAACCATGAGAAAAATGTATCATTAAATAATTACAGTATAACTACCATCAACCTGATACTTAGATTGAATTTAATACCACAAAAAAACTTTTACTTTGAACTTATTATGATATGAAGTTGTTCACGTTCAAATGATAAGGTTTCTCTTAAAATTTTTTGCTGAGGAGTTAAAAAGTGACTGAGAAGTTACTATGGACACGTAGCTAAAATGCGACTAATATTTCCCCTTAAACAACTGCATATCAACAACTCCATCAATGTGTAAGACAATTTCATCATTAACATAATATGTATGATCTTTATTGTTGCAGAAGCCTGACAAGTTCCCTAACCTTTATACCATAAAATCATGGTAAACAATGTAATTTGAGAGAACACTTGCTTTTTGTAACTCGGATAAAACTATCTTACAACATTATACAATCAAATTTGTATACAGGTTTTCTGTACAAAAGAAGAAAAGAAAATTGTTAAACTTAATTTTGATACCACAGTATACTTTCGGGTAGACATATAAGCAAAAAGCAATCAAAATCTCTACTAACAAATATTACGTGTAACATTTCAAATTAGGACAGAATAGTTATTTTCAAAAAAAGATGGGCTTAAAGTGACAATTTATAAAACTAAATTCAAGTATTCAGAATAAACATCTATGTTCAAAAAAATATGTTCACACCTATTGTTTATTTTGTGGTAAAAACGACCTTCATATATAAATCCCAAATGGAAAAAAAAAATTTTGGTAGTGAAAATACATATTCATAACCAAATCACTACATAGCTGAAAGTAGAAGTTCGTGTTCCGGCTTGATTTAATTTACAGACTGTCATTTGTATTGTGTTTTGATTTACGCTCGTTGTTCGTACAGGAAAATTGACAGTATATAAATTTTGCAAAATATACATACAGTATCAAAACAGTATACGTGACCATGGAATTCATCCATAGTAAACTATGTTTCTGTTGTTGGATTAAATGAATATCCAGGGAAGCACACTCGACCAGATTTTGTAAAGTTATTATGTGTCTCAATCCTGTGTGTTTTAAAATATTTTACATAATTGGTTTTCTGAACATTGCATACACTACATCACGTTTTTACTTGCTGTTTTTGTATGTACTTTTTGAATTATCAAACTGATTGAACTGGTTGTTCTGCACATGAAATGGGTTTCCTTTATGGCTGGTACATCGTGCTTTCAGTTCAGTTGGGCTATATACATTACATATCAGGATGTAAAATAAAAATAAATCTTCAGCCTGGCTATTGATAATGAATTTTCACCTTTAGACTGAAACCACAGCTTCAATGGTTTGCTGTTCGAAGCAAATTAATTACCAATCATCATAACATTGTTATCAACAAAAACAAAACATCATTGATAAATCAATTCTTTCTGGTTTTTACACGTTCAATTCATTCAAAAGTTTTTACAAAGCTTTTAAAGACAACACTGAACTAAAACGATTCATTTCCATCATTTAACATCATTTAACGTTTCATCTATTGAATCATTTTAAAAGCTACAGAAAAAAAGCAAAAATCTTCCACTGCACTGACTGAAAAAATGGCGTGCTGTAGACTAGCCTCTATTCTTATCTAGTTTGGCTAGGCGAAAATTCAATACTGAACCGCGGCTATAAAAGTGAACAGAGAAGAAGGAGGAGAAGGAGAAGGAAACTGCCGGTTTTAACATATATTTCGCCCTACGGGGAAATATATAATAAGATGATGAAATCAATTACATCCATACACCAAATGAATAAGGAGTTCAAACACGTTCACCTAACTCTTATGTGTTAACGTGATTATAACGACTTCTTTTTCTTTGTAAATAAAATTCAAAAATTCAAAAATATGAAAAGGTCATTCATTCACATACACACCTCAAAGACCAAAGCTCACCAATATCCTTAGGATATGCTTATTTTTTGGTAAAATTCAGGTCTCGGTATGCTTATAAACGTTATGCTTACAAAAGAAAAAACATGCACATTTATAATTTCTGATTGTGGCTGAAGATGTTTTTACCAAGATGTTTCGTTGTTTATAACGCTCCAATAACATAACAAAGATAACAAGATGCTCTTACAGGCATAAGGATTTCTGCAAAATCAGCTGAATTACGAAAAAAACAGAGACTATGACGTTCTTGAAATTTAGGAAAGGTTGAGTCATTTCCACAATATATGTTAAATGTCTTGTAAATCTTCCTAACAGAATTCCTAATTCACAAGGACAAAAAGGAAAGCGTAGATTTCAATGATACTAAATACATCTATATATACATACAAAATCAACATACATAACTTAAAACAGAAATTTGTGCTTTAATTCGAGTAACAGTTATGTCATTGCCATCTTTTTAATTTAAAAACATGCATTATCTGAACTAAATTTCATGAAAAAGATTGATTCAGAAACTTAAAAAGCAATAAATTTTTAATTACGTATACACGCCAGGGCATTATGAAAGCATAACTGACACAATACGAACCTTAGACAATACGAACCTTAAGAGTTCCTAACAAGATGCCCTATCAAGCTGTATGGTTATTACTGAAAAATATATAGCTGTCATTACAAAAAAGATTATGACATTCTTGAAATTTAAGAAAAGTTTAATCTGCAATATATATTTATTAAATTTCCAAAAATCCCCAAAAATCTGGAAAAAAGCATTATTGTCACTATGCAAAACTTGATTAACCAATAAACTTGATTATATCTGAATGACATAAAGTTCTTTATTTTGTTGGTACGAAATGATATTAAGGATTCAGTGATCAATTCTGATAAGATAATGAGTATGCATGTAAGTCAATGTAAATGTTATGAATTTAATGTCTTGTCAATCTTCCAAACAGAATTCCTAATTCACAAGGACAAAAAGGAAAACGTAGATTTTAATGATACTAAATTGGGGAGACAAGAGCTCGTTTCCAGTCCATGGGGAGAAAACCTTCTTGAAATGATTTATTAAATAAAATGGCGATCGGTTGTGATACGTATTTAACCAATTCTTTCAACATTCTTGGATGAATTTCGTCGAGACCACATGACTTATTAATATTCAATTTGTTGAGTTCGCTACTAATCATCTCTTCTGTAATATGAAGACTATTAATGATGACGTTCGTTCTGCTGTCGATTTTCGGTACATTGATATCTGGTTCGTGTGTGAAAACGCTTCAAAATTGTTTTTGTAGAATGTTTGCCTTTTCTCTGTCGTTAAATTTCATCATGGAGGTATAAAACAGAAGGAGAACGAACTCAAAATCTGCTATTGTACTATCCGTGATGCGCTGCATTGTTTAAGTCCTCAGTGTGTAATAACATATAATTGCTATCATCTTGCATAATTTTCATAATTTTGGCGTTCTTGCGTGAAAATTTCGTTCATATCAATTCTCCAATGTGATTAAAGATCGTTAGGGTAAAGCTCTAGGTCCAATTATGTTGTGGAAAGCAAACATTGCTTTGAAATCCTTGAGAACAGGTTCTTCCAGTGTCACTTTGCTACAAATATCACCGCTTTTTGTAAGATATCCTCTTTTAAATGTAAAAAATATGTTGCTCAAACAAAGCTTGCAGAAGAAAGACAGTAATTTCTTAAAGTTACAATATTTATACATGTATGTTATCGTCTCCAGGCTGATACAAACGAAGCAAACTCAATGTTTCATATCAAGTTAATCTTTTTCGCTCGAACCATCAGTGTACTTGGCTTTCGCGATGAGTGGAAAGCATACTCCGAGTCATGCAGTATAGCTGTCCATTTACCTGAACCATGTTTTTTAATTCCACTCGACAGAAAGGAATCTTCAATTGACGAAAACGCAACCTTGCTCTTTCGAGATTTGACAGTGGTTTCTTTGCTTCTCACTTCCGTCGGTCTCGAATTCATCACGTCATTTTGAGTAATGTAATCGTTGTGTCCTAAATTAAATCTGTTCGAAGTTGACACTAGCTCTTCAGAATGTGCAGATGAAGTGGCGCTATTACTTGCAGCCAGTTTCTTCATACATTGTTGTCCTTGACGTGCAACCTCTGCTGATTGAAGTTTTTGATAGTGTATTCTAGCAACATGGGATGTGTGTTTTTGATCACTAGACAATGCAGCCTGTTCACTTTCTGTAAGGTTTGATATACTTTCCTTTTCAATGATCTGACGATAGCGTGTTGGATTTATGTACTTCCCAATAGCTTGGTAAACGATTCTACCAAATATGTCACTCAATTGTTTTAACTGTGTTCCATTCTTCGTAATCACAACATAGTCGCAAATAGGATTTAACCGTGTTCGAATACAAGTTATGTATCCATTTAAAATGTCAACAACTCTCTTTGAAATTATAAGGCTATCAAATCAATATTTGTAATTTGTTTTGAATTTCGTTTCATCAATGATCCCACCATCAGGACCAACTTCGCGTACCATTGGAACGGTTAAGTACTGATATGTCATAGGTCTACTTGCTTTCACCATTAAGAATAGTACAGCAACTACAAAAGCTGTGCAGAACGATAAATCATGAGCAGGTACAATTACTGTTTCATTACTGGCGTTTATTAAAATCTGCGAAAACTTATTACCATGAAAAGGTATTACATTTTGCATGTCATTCACAGTAGCCCAGCAGTTGATACTTGAAAGGTATTCCATACTTAAAACTGTATTCCATTCTATTCTCATTTGTTTTGCTAAGCATTTCTTAACCCTATCCAAGTAGATTTCAGCGGCAATGAACACGGGTATGTTTTCAGCTTTAATGGCATTACTTCGTCTGTAATCCAGCATGTGCGATAGTGCATTCATGTAGCCAATAATTCCGGAACGGCCAACTTTCCATGTGCCCTGCAAGTAATCAACGAAATCGGAGAGCAGAGTAACAGATCCAACACAATAGTCAATGACACAATCTGGTACATCCCAGAGAATTGACACATCAGGACAGCAAAATTTTGCGTACTTTAAAACTTTAGTTGTTAACTGTTCTGCTTGGGAGGGACCTTTTCCTCCTCCACCTGGGCTTTGCAACCATCTGCTAAATAATTTTCCGACAGTACACGTTTTTGAAAACATTGGCATAGAAGCTGTGCAGCATCTCGTCTTTTTCTCCTGTGCTGACAAGCGGGTTGCTAGTTCAGGAAATACGGTATTAATATCTGGTTTACGGTCGAAAAAGTAAAACCAACCATGTTTCATGAATACATGCTTTCTACATCCTCTTTGTGTCTTAAAATGTTCACTTTCACACAAATCCACAGGACAAACATAAACATTATCCGCGTTTGGTTTTAGAACTAATCTTTTAGGCTTCTTGTTATTTCCCACAGCTACCTGCCACATCTTCTTCGATAAATTACGTTTTCGAGACATCTCAGTTGCTTCACAAATTTCTGACTTACGCAATCCTTTCTTTTATAGGGTTACTTAATGAAGCATCATAAGGCTTTAGCCAATCAAAAATAAGACTTTTAATGAAACACGTGCGGGCCATAACGGACTGCATTAGGCAAGTCTGCAAAATGAATTCTCGGGGTTTTCACTTGCGTTCTGTAATCTGTACAAATACTTAACTTTTTCAGCAATTTGTTAAAACGGAACGTGCTGACCAATCACACACGGAACAAAGTGGTACATTTATTTATATGTGAAATTAGTAGAAAGCTGAACGATAAAGACCGTTTAGGATATAAACTATCGGTCTTGCAAGGACTTATTTATCTTTAAATGGACCATTTTCATTTAAATAACGTAGCAGGTCTCAAGAGAGCCTTGTAAAATGTTCCTTTTATTACAAAAGGAACTTCTGAAATAGGAACGCGTGCAAGTGATAAAAATTTTATACTTCAGTGCTTCTCAAATTTGCTCGCACAAAGGAACAAAAAAACGTTATACGTTATATAATCTTGGTACAAAATGTCGTCGAAGATCAGTTAATTTGGACTTTAAAAACTCCCATAATTCCTGGCAGCTATTCTTTCGTGCTCTGTAATAGCTTCCTTTCATGTCTGTCTCTTCCAAGATATTCCTCATTGCATTAAAATTAACTTTATGATAAGCATATCTTGTACTTGGCTTTGAGTAATCGAGGAAGCAGTTGTACGTAAATGTTATAACGCTGTGATCACTTTTACCTAATGGCGCATGATGAATAACATCGGTTACTTGCATTTCTTCATCAGTGAAAATCAAGTCTATCAACGATGGCTCGTCGTCGCTTCGCATGCGCGAAATTGTCAAGTTATGTTGGTGTAAATAGCAGTTACGAAGAGCTTCTATGGACTTAGCTTCTTCACTTTCCATATTATGATGTGTTGTCCAATGTACTCAGTTGATGTCTTTAAGATTAAAGTCGCCCACAAAGCACTTGTACGATTTGTTTGATAACCATTGAAGCACTTTGTTTAAGTTGTTGTTGTTTTCGTTGGAAAAATTTGTTGACGTGGGACTTCTGTAACAACATCCACAAAGCATTTTGTCTCCTCCTTGCAACTTTATTTCGATTAAGCACGCTTCTTGGAAACATATTTCAGATTTAACTTGGGCTACCGATTTATCTAAAGAATTGTGCGTGTATACGGCTATTCCTCTACCAGTAAGATCATCAAGATTCACCGGATGTATTGAATAGTTCGGTATAATCCAATATTTCTCTTTCCTTGAACCGTTTAGGTTTTACTTCACATATTGCAATGATAAGAGGTTTATGATCAAGAATCCGTTTCATCAATTCAACCATTTTCTGCGGCGTTAGCTGGTCTGCATTTGCAAACATTATATTGATCGTTGGTTTCTTTAAAGATTGTCGTGCAGGGGGGTCAGCCTGTGGAAACCTTGCTATGTCACTCTTTTTATTACTTTTGGTTTTTGCTACTGGCATCATTTTTTTCACTTTCACTTCTTCAACCAAGAATCTGATGTGTTAATGAACAAAATAACATCAAATTTATATAATTTCAGATATCACTGTGATTACGTATGTACGGTCAATCTTCCTAATTATGAATAGACTTCTCAAACACAAGAAGTAAACAAAGATTAGGATTATGAAAAATATGACCTAAACTATAACTGAAATTTGCGTTAAAAGATGTCCAGTATTTAGAATTTACAGACAATCAAGGTAAGTTTCAATTTGCTATCGTAAATAGTAAGTCCCCATTCCTAACTCAGGACATTGATAATACAGCCAAGAACTATTCAAGTATATAAGCTGAAATAGCTAGAGAAACATCAAACATAAAATGAGTTGCACAGGCAGAGGGTAGACAAGACATTCCTTAACTTAAAAGGCATTACAGCCCACAGATGAAACAAACGAGCTTTTGTATTTAGAAAAGCTAAAAAGAATACCAGACATTTTCAAAAAAAAAAAACCTTTCCTTTTTGACACACTGTTTTTATAAAACATTGAGAACTTGTTTTTAAAAAAGAATGAACACAGTAGAATCTTTGTAAGATAATCATAAATTTTTACCCTCTACTCTCGGTCTTGGAACTGTAAATCTATTCAACATCGATTGATCAATCAACTTTTGGAAGTTTCTTCGGTCACGCTGTAGTGTACCATTATGCGAACGTAAGTCGAAAAAATACCCGTATGATCACATGGCGGAAATTCAAGCCAATAAACTAGCGCTATTAAAGTTAATTAGCACCCTTTCGTAATAGTGGCGCTTCATGCAGCAATGAACTTTGAGACGGCGGCTGTATGAACCAATGAACTTCGAGATAAAAAAAATCGCTAGGTTTGGACAGTAAGATGAAAAAAACTAAGAAAAACAACGACGAAAGTAAAGGCTTTCTTGCTTACGCAGAAATCCAAAAAACATTTAATATTAAAAGTATGGAAAGTTTTGAAGTAAAATTTTCAGTTCACAGGGAGTATATGCACAAGAAAAAAGGAATGATTTCTTTATCTCTGAAGGTCAATATATGTCAGAAATCTGTGATTCTTATATCATCATCGAGGAGGAAACCATTGAAGAACTAATATTGAGTGAGTTCTTGATGTAGAGAATGCTGAAGAGGGAACTGCTGAGGAAGTAACAATCTCCGAAGATACACTTGTTGATCCAGATGTATCAAATTATAATGACAACTCTTCACTTGTTTCGACAACAACTAATGGAGAAAAAATTGCACCTGCAAACTATCGACCGAGTATTCGTATAGTCAACTTGATCTAGAAAAACTTTAAGGATTGTTGAAATTTCAAATTGTAAAGAGTGAGTTCAGTTTTTACTTTATATAATAAATAGCGAAACTTTTTGTAGATATACTGAAATCTGGCTATAATTTTTACCCACTGTGGGCGGGAGGCTCCCGCTATTTCACTAGTCCTCCCGATCTCCCGCCGAGAGTAGAGACCTCCCGCTTCAGAACATTTCACATAATATACATGGCGTGAAATCAGTAACGTCCATTTGCAACCACGATCCCAGCACTTCTTGGCTTTTCTTTCCTATGGTATAGCCCTATACAGTATTAAAAAATACCCCAAAAGCGCGGTGGTCGAAAATTTTTTCCTTCGGCACCAACCATGGTGGCGCCTCACGGAGATACTATTTTTATCTAGTTAGTAATTCCCGCTCATTGGTAATATCAGGTTGGAAGGTAATACTTTGAAATAGTTTTTTATGGTGTCATTATACATAAATTTAAAGCTACACATGATAGCACAGCATGTCTCTTTCATTTTCCCAAGCGGCCCCATTACATTTCCACAGAAGTGCCTGTAGAATGCTTTCCTATAATCATTGCTATTGAAATACCACTCCTAAGCTATAAGAGCTTTCACTTTGATATTGAAAATCAAACAATCTCTGTTACAGCAACTTGCGAGTTGCGAACAGCGGTATAATGTTTGACTCATCTCTTTTCTAACAAGATTATTTTGTTTATGCACATAAATAACTTTCTTTGAAAAAACAGCTGCAAAAATGAAATTTTTACCATCAGATTCGTTTTAATAAATAAAAGAACCGAAACGCATTCTGCCATATGGATAGCTTTGTTTTTGGATTTCTGCGTAAGCAAGAAAGCCTTTACGATCGTCTTTGTTTTTCTTAGGTTTTTTTTAATCTTACTGTCCAAACCTAGCGATTTTTTCCGCCGTCTCAATCTTCATTGGTGCATAAAGCGCCACTATTACGAAAGGGTGCTAATAAACTTTAATAGCGCTTAGTTTATTGGCTTGATTATTTCCGCCATGTGATCATCCGGGTATTTTTCGACTTTACATTTGCACGCCGTTCGCGTGACCGAAGAAACCTTAAATTTCCAAAAGTAAGAAGATTTGCACTTCCAAAACCGAAAGTAAAGGGTAGAAATTTATAAGTATCTTGCAATGATTCTACTACGTTCATTCTTTTCTGAAAACAAGTTCTCAATGTTTTGTGAAAACAGTGTGTGCAGCTTTTATGTTTTGCAAAATGTCTGCGCGATTCTTTTAAACCTTTTTCTAGATGCAAAAACTATTTGTTTCATGTGTGGGCTGTAGTGCTTTTTAAGCTCTGGATACATACAGCTCAGCCTAGTTTCCTCTTCAGCTCCAACAACATACAAGGAATGTCTTGTTACCCTCTGTCTGTGGCTGTGCATCTCATTTTATGTTTGATGTTTCTCGAGCTATTTTAGTATAGTTCTTGGCTGTGTTATCAATTATTGAATTAGGAATGGGGACTAACTATTTACGATATCAAATTGAAACTTGTCTTGATTGTCTGTAAATTCTAAATACTGGACATCGCAAATTTCTGTTTTCAGTCATGTTTGCTAATTTTGGTAGCTAAGTTTACGTTATTTTTTTCATAATCCTAATCTTTGTTTACTTTTTGTGTTTGGGAAGTCTATTCGTAATTAGGAAGATTGACCGTACATACATAATCACTGTGATATCTGAAAGCATATGAATTTGATGTTATTTTGTTCATTAAGTTAATTAGAAGTTAATATAAGGTTCGTATTGTGTCAGTTATGCTTTCATGATGCCCTGGCGTGTATACGTTATTAAAAATTTATTGTTTTTTAAGTTTCTGAATAAATTTTTATAATCTTTTCATGAAATTTAGTTCTGGTAATGCATGCTTTTAAATTAAAAAGATGGCAATGACATATATATATTGTTACTCAAATTAAAGCACAAATTTCTGTTTTCAGTTATGTATGTTGATTTTGTATGTATATAGATGTATTTCGTATCATTAAAATCTATGCTTTCCTTTTTCTCCTTCTGAATTAGGAATTCTGTTAGGAAGATTGACAAGACGTATTAAATTCATAACATTTACAATGACTTACGTGCATACTCATTGTCTTATCTGAATTGATCACTGAATCCTTAATATCATTTCGTACCAACAAAATAAAGAACATGTCAGATAAAGTTTTGCATAGTGACAATTATGTTTTCCAGATTTTTGGGGAGTACATGATCAGAAATTTAATAAATATATATTGCGAATTAAACTTTTCTTAAATTTCAAGAATGTCATAGTCTTTATTTTTTCAGCTGATTTTGCAGAAATCCTTATGCCTGCAAGGGCATCTTGTTATTTTGTGTTATGATCGCGTGATTGTAATATTATTACATTTTTCCATGGAATGGAATTATTTTGGCGTCGTACCTCTGTCATCTTACGGGTAATACTCTAGCCTGCGATTTTTATATCTCCACTGTGATGTGAATTGATGACAGGCTAAGTCTGAACCGAAAGCATGTAAAAACAATATGGTGACTGCGTATGATTTTTAGAAAGACAGGACTACTGTTTGTACGAGAAAATATACGTGATTTACAGTCGAATTTTGATTATCGGCCCTTATAACGCCGGCCCTTAATTAACGCCGGCCCTTTTAACGCCACCCCAGATTTTCGAATTAACGCCCTTTAGGGCCGTTTTTTACGCCACCCCGGAAAAAACAAAGATAATTCAACCTTTTCACGTTTATATTTTTATAAATAGCTAATCTATTACAATTGCTTCTGATGGTTGTTCTTCGTCTGCTGACTGCACTTCAATGGTAGCACTTTCCGTCGTCATTTTCTTCGTTGTCAGGTTGCTGATGTAATTCCGTTTCATTCATTAAGCTATCTGCATCTAATTCTTCTTCCATCTTTTTTGTTTGCTTGGTCACAAATTCTTCCATCTTGGACGTAATTGCCTGGTTGCCGTGTGCAAAAATCATAACAATAGGGATTTCTAATCCTCCTTCAGGAATAGGAGAAATTTTGGCAACAGTGCTTGCGACAGTGCCGGTAACTGAGCCTCCCTCTTGGATAAAATAGAAAATGTATCTCGAGAGCTCCCTCGGAACATGTCCAACAGTCACGAGGCCAATTCTGTCCTTTCTTTTTATTGCAATCCGGCAACAGTAAGGATCAATATCAATCGAGGTATTATTTATCTCTTTCATAACAGTCACTTGTTGATTTAGGTGAATGTTTCTCCACACCGAGTTTCGGTAAACGTGGTAGCCTCTACTCCCAATGATAGCAGTATATAAATGATTGCATGATGATTCATAAATAATGTTTCGTCAAAACAACACAAACTAAAATGATTCATTTGATTCGAATTCTAATCAAAGTGAAACAAACGCACTCTCCATCACAGTGTCTATAAGAAATTCATTACTCATTCATAAACAATAAAAAATAACAGCGAAATAGCACTACGGTGGAGAGAACTTACGAAGAGAATCAGGCATTTTTGTGTTTGTTTGTAACAACCGGGCTTGAGAAGAAGAAATTTTGTCGATGTTGACGCTGTGATGGATATAAAAAAATATTTTAAGAAATCTAATGATAAATTGGATGGTCGAGTATTGAATGATAATATCCCTTGTTCTTCAATTTCATCCGTGCTATCTGTGGCAAGAGAGTTAAATCGTTTGCAAGAAGACCAAGAACAGAAAAAAACAAGACAAGTTCTACCTGAGAAGATTAAAAGGAGCGTAGCTTACTATGCATGGAAGCATGGAAATCCTGAAGCTAGGAGATGGGTTTCAAAGAGGTATCCGGAATTTACTTTTAAAAGAGAAACTGTTCGAGACTGGAAGGTGAAGTATCAGCAAACGTTTGAAAATAATGAGGAAGAGAGCTTTTTTACGGTTTACCGACCAGGGAGACCTGCTAAAATCAGTGATGAGCTAACAGCTGAGATTAAAACTATCCTTCATAACCTGCGCGTGAGTGGTAGTGCAATTAGCGGGATTCGGAAAAATCATGTTTCGTTTACACGAAACTATTTTTCTATAGATTTGTAGGGAATTGTATACAGCTTAGTAGAGTTGTTCGTGAATTTTTCTCTACAAAGTCATTAGAAACTTCACATCAACACTTGAAATAAGCGTGTAAAGTAATGATGTTTCTTTTCATACCACAAAAGGCTTTAAATCTCTGAAGTACCGTTTTAGTAGAACAGTTTTAAAAGAATTCTCACAAGTAATTGATTTTTTTCGTGTAACGGGCTCGTCGAGTTTACGAATCTCCTTAATTTCTCGAAAAGTCGTTATTGCATCGGGTCTAGGAGTCTTAAAATCCAGGTGCCCTGAAAAACTGAAAGAGAATGGTGGTGAAATTGAACTCACGACTAAATGGGCAAGAAATATTCTGAAATCGCTTGACTGGGTCAAACGTCGCGGTACAACTGCTAAAAGAGAGATGAATCCTGCTCTGTATGAAGAATTGACATTTTCTTGGAAAAGAAAAATTGCAAATGCTATTTTTGAACATAAAATTCAAGCTGATATGGTTTTAAATTTTGACCAAACTCCCCTTGGATTCACAGCGCCAAACAAGACAACTTTCACTGAAAAAGGATCTCATTCAGTTCATATTGCCAATGTGGATGATAAACACCAGATAACGGGTACATTTTGCGTTAACCTTTGCGGTGACTTTTTTCCTATACAGCTAATTTATGGAGGTGTTACGGATAGGTGCCACCCACGAGTGACGTTTCCAGAGTCATTTCACATCACCCATAGTCAAAACCACTGGTCTAATGAATCCATCGTTATTGAATACCTAAAGAAGATTGTATTTCCTTACATTAAAAATAAACGGAAAGCTTTGGGTCTGCCGGATAATGCGAAAGCTATGCTTATTTTTGATGTATTCAAGGGTCAGACAACAAGTGCTGTAAATGAACTACTCAAAAAGAGTGATATCGTCGTAATCCATGTTCCCAATAACCACACAAATTTGTTCCAACCTTTGGACGTTTCGGTTAACAAAAGTGCCAAAAGTTTCATTGCTGGCAAATACCAAGATTGGTACGCAAACAAAGTTTTGCAGCAATTAAATAACGGTGTACCGGCTCATGATCACGTCAAAGTAGACGTCAAATTGAGTGTCATGAAACCACTGCACGCAAATTGGTTGATCCAAATGTATGAGCACTTTAAGCAAGCAAAGAAAACAGTGATTTCGGGGAGGGTATTTTCCCTGAGGGCTCTTTTTTGCATTTTTACGAAGGTTTTTGTCCCATTAAGGGTGATTCCATGCCAATTTGACCAATTTCAGGCAATTTTTCAAAATTATGGTCATTTGAAATTTTGCTCTAGAGCAAAATTTCAAATGGCCATATCTCAACACCACTTTGAGATAAAAAGCTGAAATTTTGAAGTTTTTCATTCCTTAATGATACCAACACATGATGCAAGTTTCATTTAAATCTGAGATGGTGGCCAAAAAAAATTGCCTGAAATTGGTCAAATTGGCATGGAATCACCCTTAATGGGACAAAAACCTTCCACTGAAAATTTAGAAGGATTTTCTAACAATCCTTTGAATTATCTGGTTGGTGGTGAAATATTCCCTTTAAAGGATGGCTTGTTAGACCATATCCTGGTAATCTCTCAGAGTCTCAGGCAGTATAATTGTCCAGAGCACGTTGAACCATCGAAAACACGTTTGGTATGTTAGCCTCTCATTGGGGATTATTGGGGAAGTAGAAAATGCAGAAATATACAGTCTTGCAGCAGTTTCTCTACGCAATTACTTACAAGAAATGCATACTATTGTCCAAATGGCTTCATTGATTCGGAAAATTCTGAATTGTGTGGAGAGTATCATTTGAAATGAAGGCATAGGAGGGTTTAAAGAAATCACAAATGTCAGAGGCTCAAGATATAATCAAAATGCCTTGGCACAAAGAGATGCTTTGAAAGATTACTTTATGAGTAATATGTATATACTACCATGGCAGCTATAGCATTTTCAAGGTTGCGAACCAGTATTTCAGCAATAAATGATTGCACAAGATCCTTTGTTAGTGAGGTGTTACAAGATTATTTTCTGTTGCTTTTGTTTTCCACCACACTAACAACCCAGCGGGTACACGACGTTGTTTAGACGCCATGTCGGCCTAGGAAAGGGTTAAAACGAAGAAAATGAACACAAAAATTCTTCCATGACAAACATATAAAACTAAAACTTTTATTGAAACTTGTCAAGCAACGTTAACTCGTTGTTCAATTGTTCTAAAGCTATTTTGTTTATAGTTGATGATATTTCATTTTTGGCTATACGCTTCTGCCGAACATTCAGTGCCTTTAGCTCACTAGCCACATACTTTCCGAAAATATCTTCATCAGTTTTTTCTTCAGACAGTTTTTCAAATAACTGGCAATTAGAACTGGACTAGTGCCAAGGCGGCGGCGACCATGTTCAGCAGTTGTGTCACCCCAAAGAGTTCACAAAAAATATGACATGGAAACAGGGGAATCAACCGAAGAATTGATTTAACATTATTTTTATCATTCTTCAATTATTTACTAAGGATACATTCATTAGTTGCTACGTACATGAGGTTTCTTCACCAACAGTTCCAGAGGAGGACCAATAGATGAAAAATCTGATAGTCGTTTTTGTTCCATAAATACTTTACAATATATACATTTTCAGATATATGTTTGGTAGGAAACTTTATTCTGCATTAAATTTGCTATGTAATGATATATAAAAAAGTTTTTCCCACCATTTTGAATTTTTTCTCGTACTGACTAAAACAAGGACCCAGCTGGAACCATCAGGAACCGGCTGGAACCACCAGGAACCAGCAGAGAACCAGCTGGAACCACCAGGAACCGGCAGTAAATAATTCAGGAACCAGCTGGAACCAACAGAGAATCTTTGCTAAACAGTGGTTTCACGCACTCAAATATTTGAATTTCCGTAGTGACCAAAACAGGGACCCATAGGCCAGAATTGTCAGTGACCAAACTGAATCAATTTTAAATAAAATACTGTAGCACAGGGATGGGTGGGATACATAAGAATACTCGGAATGTGTGGGATATGTGCCTTAAAAATAGTTACAAAATCAATGCAAAAGTGGTTAATTTATTTAGTTAAAAATTTTTGTGTTGATATCCTCAGACAACGGCTTTGGAACGGCTTCATCTGAATCTGAACTATACATATTTGAAATAATAAAGAAGATCGAAGAATCGATGGATACCACTACTCAACAGTGGTGGGCTTACGAAGAGGCTTTTTCCATGCGATCTCGCTTCACATGCTGTTTTCGTTTAAAAGCCTGGTCGTTTGTCCGTGTTAAAAACGCTGATATTTCTATGTTTCTCATCTAGGTCCGTTTGGCCATACCAAGTCGAACTAATTTCCATGCATCCAAAGTATCACAACAAATTCTGATCGCGAGCGGGGATCGCGAACACGATACGTTGTACGAGAATGACCACGTCTTTTTTTAAAATATTTTGTAACTCTGCTGGTTCCAGCTGGTTCCTGAATTATTTACTGCCCGTTCCTGGTGGTTCCAGCTGGTTCTCTGCTGGTTCCTGGTGGTTCCAGCCGGTTCCTGATGGTTCCAGCTGGGTCCTTGTTTTAGTACGATTTTTTCTTCTTCTTATGACGTCACAAAATGTTTTTTTGGGTTATTGCGTCATAACGGACCAGCGAATTTGTGGGAACTTTCTTGTTTCAGAACTATACACCCCTTAACGTTATTCCAGCATAAAAGTGTGGCCTGCAAGTTGTACAGCCGAATATTTTTTCTGAGCATCCTTTAGTTATATACATAGACGCCGGCCTATTACTCTCACAAACCTTTTAGCGACTAGAATAGTATATTTTATTTGTCAGTATTTATGCATTATATATTACCTTTATAATAAAACTTTATTCTGTGTTGGAAATGATCAGGGAAAATCATTTGATTTGAAAGGAAATTCAGACCAAATCCTAATCACACTTATTTTTTGTTAAACTTTATGTGGTATATATAATAATTATTGTTGAAATCAGTTATGCAGAGAGATGGAATCAAATGCACACATTAACAGCACAAGCTGTAATGAGTGGTTTCAATCACCAGAAAATGTAAATTTATAAAGTTTTATATAAAAAATTATAATTACGGTAGCAGCGAAAGCGAATACCGTATTAAAACACCCTTGGACTACCTCCTCCTCCAACTCCTCCGGTCGAAATGGCAATTAGTCTACAATTTAGAGTCTGGGAGACTCTACTAATAACGCCATGTATATAAATTCTAGCGAAGGAACGCAGTCTTCGAATTTTTTAATGTTTAACATATCAAACATTTAAAAATATGTTTTCTTTGATACTTTCTAACTCAACTCATGGAGGAATGAATATTAATCATATAGGTCTACATAAAAATGGGACTTATAGTTACTTATACTAACTGAAAATACTTTGATACTTGAAATTTGATATAATGTTGTTTTTCTTGTAGCAAAGCCTATCAGTTCAAAACTTCTTGTTACGTTTGTTAGCTACACTGCCTTTGTGCATTAAGGCTTTCAAAGATCTAGTTCAAGAAGGCAGTTATTTGTTGGAATTCATGTTGGGTTTCATGAAATTATAATTAAAATCACATCTTTTTGTCGACGAATCGCCTGGCGTGTTGTTGTTTTTTTTCTTCACAAGTTCTTGTAAAAAACACTCTTATAAAAAAAAACATACATCCTACAGCTCACACATGTATAATTCTTTTGTCTTTAATAAAATTAATTTCTGGTGTTTTATGATTAGACCCTACTTACACTAACTAATCATTTTAATATATCATTATTAACATATTTATCATTTAATGTCTGTTTTCCACCAGTGAAATATCTAAAAAAAACAGGCTTTAAAGAACGTTTTAGTAATTTTTTAGAAGCAAATTTGCTGCTACCGTTTTGCGCCATCTGGCTCTTGTTTATTATAATTTACATAAAATTTAAGTTAAATGTAAAATGTCATATAAAAAAAAATCTTGGCAATCATCTTGTCTTTACACTTCTTTCAGGAGAAACATGTTGACCAAATCTGTTTTAATTACTGGATGTAACCGTGGTATTGGACTTGCACTTGTTAAAAGGCTAGCTAGTGAAACTCAATATTTATTTGCCGGCTGCAGGAATCCCAACAATGCTGAGGTAAAACTCTTGTTACTGTTAGAATATTCAAAAGTTATTGCCCGATATAATACACACTTAAATTTTGACAGGAATTAAAGAAAGTCGCTGGAGAGTTCAAAAACATCACTATATTGGAGCTTGGTATGTGTGAACACGATTTTTACTCATCAAACATATTTATTGTTTTTTTCTGACAATGGCTAATTTCCCATTGCAGATGTTTGCAGCCAAGCATCAATTGAAGCTGCTAAGGATCGAATATCTGGAATTGTTGGCGACCAAGGCTTGAACTGCTTGATTAATAATGCAGGACAAACAATTAAGTCTGACAACAAAATAGATGCTGTCAATGCTGAAGACATGATGAGATTGTATGAAGTCAACTCGGTTTCTCCTTTAATAATGTCCAAGGTATTAGCAATGTTATTGTTTGTGCCTAGTTTAAAGCTGTATCTTAGCTGTATCTTTCATGTCTTCCATGTGTGATTATGTGTTTGTAGACATTCCTGTCTCTTCTAAAGACTGCTTCCCAATCTTATCAAAATGCGAACAAAATGTGTATTGAAAGAGCTGCTATTGTGAATTTGGGTAGTATACTTGGTTCAATTGAAAAATGTAATGATGGAGGACGGTACTGTTATAAAATGTCTAAGGTGAAATATATACCAAAAGCCGTTATATTTCATTGCTCCACAATAATGATAATGTGCTACCAATATTTTTTTTCATAGGCTGCTCTTAATATGTTCACAAAGACACTGAGTAATGAATTGATCGATGATTCCATTGCAGTTATAACCATTCATCCTGGTTGGGTGAAAACAGATATGGGTGGTCCCAGAGCACCTGTTACCATAGATGAATCTATAAATGGCATCATGAGTATTCTATCAAGCATAAACAAAGAGAATAATGGACGCTTACATGCTTGGGATGGTTCCTTCTTGCCATGGTAGTTACGAAAAAAAGAGATAAGCAATGCATAAAAAATGAAAATATATGCAAATAAATATGGAAAAATCTTTAGAAAATTTAAAGGGGGAGAATCAAAATCAAAAAATTGAGTTTTTTTGTGCCATTTGGAAGCATTTTTTTTATTATTATCATTATTATTATTATTTTAACGAGGCCAGAAATTGCAATGTAAATCACTAATGTGGGCCTCCACCAGGAATGTATAACTCAGATTTTAAGGTAGAGAACTTGCACTTACTAGTCTGATAGGTGATTGTGGTTTTACTATGCAATTTTAAGCACTGGCTCATCACAGCACACATCATGTACAATCTCATGTAGCTTTTTTTTTAGATTTTTGTTCATTTTTCGTTCACAAGATATTGCCCTTTAAGTTTTTGCTCAAAGCTTGATCTCAATGTGACAGCAATGTGACATCACAATATGCAAGAATGAATTGGAAACACGTAAATAAGTAAGGAAATTTTAGATGATACAACATTTATTTTTAGTGATTTAATACCTGCTGATATACTATACAAACAAAATTCTGGCACTAAGAAACTGACAACTCGTTTTTGGTTTTAAGAGTAGAGTTCCCCTTTAAGACAGTCTTTGATTATACGGTAAATTATGTCCTGTACAAATGGTCCATGTTTGACATGGTCATATCTTTGTATTTTTTAAAAGTAAAATGAATTTTATAATACTTAATTTATAATGATGTATTTCTTTTGGCTAATTATGGTTATGGATTGCTTTCTTCAGTTATGTTTTCTTTTACCTTTTCATGTTTCCTTGTAACTTACAAAAGATTGTTAACTTAATGGATTTTACAAGGCGTATTTACTAGAGAAATTTATAATTTGCTTTACGTTGGTCAGTATGTTCAGTTTTGTAAGAATCTGTCCTGATTTGATTGACGAATACTTGCAGTAGTGTCAAATTTTCAAAGCTATATTATGCAAACTTGTAAATGTCTTCCATCTTTCAAAACAATTCAAATTTGTAAACTTGTGTTTAAATTTGTTGACAACAGTAATAATAATAATAACAATAATGGTATATTTCAGTATATCCAAAATTTACATTTGGCTTTTCATCTGAAATTGCGTATATAGTATATATGTAGCGTCTAAAAAAAAAAATAAATAAAAACTACAGTAGGATATTTAAAGGACCAACAATGATAATTTTATTTTGTATTTTGAGGATACGTTTCGATTTATTTAAATCATCTTCAACTCTATAAAATAACTAAGTTAATATAAATAAACAGAAATACTAATTAAAAACATTTTATCATAATACACACATACCTACACTGCTCTATGCAAGGTATAATAAGTTTGACAAAAAAAAATTGTGACAAATACTAATTACGTGAGGCTATTAGCATGTTAAAATCAAAACAAATGTAAACTGACGTTTGGGAAAAGAACAAACAAAAGGGTGTAATAGAAAATCATGATAAAACAAAAAAGCATACCTTATCAGTAAAAAAAAAGTCGGCAAAAAGTGACTAAATTTTGGGTAAGTGACTAAAATTTTTGCCGATTTTTTTTTCACCAACCAAACTTTTTGTGCCGACTTTTTTTACCTTTAGTTTTTTTTTTTTTTGCCAAAAACTACTTGCCAAACTACTTTTCGCTGATTTTTCTTCTCTGTGTTGCCAATTCTTATTAGGTGCTTTCTCCGGTAGTATGAAAATGTAATTGAAATCAAATTGTATGAAGAAGAACAAGTGCAGCCTGGACAAACACAAACTGAAAAAGAACAAAAGAAGGGTCAAGAAAAACAAAATAACGAAAATACACAAAAATGAAGAAAAAAACTGCTATTGAAATTGACGAATTAATCTTATTTACCTAACCTTTCTTTTTGGTGTTGTTTTTTTTAATTTTTTTTTAAATCACTCACCCCACTCAAGGACGAAGCCACTACAAGGAGTGAGGCTACATATTCCGGATGTTCATCATAGTGTTAATCTCCCCAACTAGCCTTCATTTTCCCCGAAATACAACAGGGAATCAAGCTAGTTGCAGTACCTCCAGGAGTCGTGACTTTTTCAACACCCGACCTCAGCGACTATAGGGATTTTATATAGGGATTATATTGATTTTATTTCTTAAAAAAACTTTCAAATTATCCAAACTTTCTTCGTCATTTTTTGTTTTGGAAATTGGTCGGCAAAAAGTGATTAAATTTTGTCCGAGTGACTAATTTTTTTGCCAACTTTTTTTTTACCGATAAGGTATTACACTATAATTTGATCCTGAATGTTTTACTTTTATATTCGTCTTTAGTGTTCAACTTTGGTTTGATCGTAAATTAAGTATCATTTTTTGTGCTGTTTATTTACTATAATACTAGATAAATTTAATTGGTCGATCAGTTTAATGTGTAAGTATGTATTTATAATAGCACAACTGCACTTTTATTTACCTTGATACTTGGATAGGAAATCAAGAAATCTGCTAGTTGACCTGTAGGAATTCATCCCTGGTTGAAATCCTGGCTAAGATCCTGAAACGAAGATCCTATGTAAGATCCTACAGGATCCTATGCAAGATCTTGTGCAGGATCTTACAGTTTTCCGAGAGTTGATTTGAAGCGTTTTGATACAGTATGGACTTTGAGTGGAGAAAGATCTTATGCAAAGTTGTATTTAAAGAATCTTTCGGAATTTTGGAATTTTTGTTAAGTGGCAGTGGCGGTAGTCTCTTGATAAATCGAGTTATCATCATCACTTTCACTACACTCAATCACTGTATTAAACTCCATTTTATTGCTTCTACAGAATGGACACAATTTCATAGCACATTATAAACTTACACACTGATGGTAACTTCTCTTATCTAAATTACAGTTATAATTATTATAGAAAATTCACTTCCACGATCTTCTAATGTAAAAACCATTTTTCTTTGTATATGTCAACAAGTGACTGGGACTATCATTAGCAACTCCAACTGTGCATGAAGATGTCATCATGTAATCAGAGCAAATTAATCTAATAGCTACTTTACACAAACCTTTTCATAAAACACCTTATAAACTCTACATAAAGCTATATAATATTCTATACTATTCTTTTTAATTAACTAGGGAATTAATTAACTGGTAGGATCCTGTTCCTGTCAGGATCTTGTAGGATCCTGTCAGGATTTTAACCAGGGATTTACTACTCATGCCAACTTTGTGAACCTAAATTTTTTACCAAATGAATTTTACTTTTCTTGTGTTTATTTGCATTTAAGAACTTCACAATAGATCAATGTTCCAGTTTCTGTGATGTCCCGCTGCAACTTGAATTCTGCATTATAGTAACTAAGAGTTTTCAGTCCTTGGGCTTCCATCCATAATCCGATGGTCCACTAACCATCGCCTTCAATCATACCGCAATGATGTCATATATAATTGTTGAGATCATCTCTGTCTCTGTCTCATCATTTTTTCCAGGTAGAAAATGTTGACCAAATCTGTTTTAATTACTGGATGTAACCGTGGTATTGGACTTGCACTTGTTAAAAGGCTAGCTAGTGAAACTCAATATTTATTTGCCGGCTGCAGGAATCCTGACAAGGCCGAGGTAAAACGCTTGTTACAGTTAGCTTTTCTAAAGAATCATTTTTTGTTTTTATTTTCTAAGTAGTTAACACTACACAAATTTGTTGAGAAAAGCTTTACGAAGGAATGCATTTCTATACAATACATACTTTTTCAATGAAAATGCTGTTCGTCGCAGTGACTGTTTTATGATTTTGCCCACTGGAGTAGTCTTATCATCTGAAATATAGATATTTGATTTTGACAGGAATTAAAGAAAGTCGCTGGAAAGTTTAAAAACGTCATTATATTGGAGCTTGGTATGTGTGAACACGATTTGTACTCATCAAATATTTTTATTGTTTTTTTCTGGCTACAATTAATTTTCTACTGCAGATGTTTCCTGCCAAGCATCAATTGAAGCTGCTAAGGATCAAATATCTGGAATTGTTGGCGACCAAGGCTTGAACTGCTTGATTAATAATGCAGCACAGATAATAAACTCAGACAATAAAATTGATGAAGTGAATGCTGAAGACATGATGAGATTGTATAAAGTTAACTCTGTTTCTCCTTTAATGATGTCCAAGGTATTCGTCATGTTATCATATCATATTCAATATAAAGAAATTTGATGTCAATTCTTTTTTTTCATGTCTTGCCTTGCATTTGATGTTTCTAGACGTTTTTGCCCCTCCTACGGACTGCTTCCAAAGCTTTTCCAAATAACAATGAAATGAATATTGAAAGAGCTGCTATCGTGAATGTTGGTGGCATGCGTGGTTCGATTGAGAAATGTGATGATGCAGGGATGTATTGTTATAAGATGTCTAAGGTGAAATATGAATATTCTTTATTTTTCATTCATTTTTTAAGTAGAGTAAGTAGTAGAAGTGTTTTCATGAGAAACACATTTCATTTCTTCTTTTTTATAAGAACCTGAGTTCTGAAGGCTCAAAGTTTTGATAATATAGCTTATTTACCACCCCACTCCCAAAACAAAACAAAAATATAAAAAAGAAGAAGAAGAAAAGTTACGAAACGTCTGTGGCACTTGAGATAATGCACTGGACATTGTCAAAATGGCTGTTTTTTGTTTTTAGATAAAAAGTATTTAAGATCCTACACTTTAGAAAACATTAACTATAACATTGTTTGCTGGTATTGGATAGATACAAATTCAACTATAAACGAAACGTAAACAAAATCAATTAAAATTGATTAATTATAAAGAAATTTTGTTAAATAAAGAAATAGATAAATGAATAAAATGATTTAGCTGTTTTTCCTAAGGGGAAATTTTGAGAACACTGAACTGAACACATAGCGCCGGGTTGACCCATGCCATATGAGGGAAATTGGGTAGATGATACATCGGGTGTTGCAGGATATCATCCAGAAGAGCACAGGCCCTTGATTGGGTTTTTGTCACTTGTGAGAGTGTCAAATACTTCGGAGCCTCCAACCTAAGCCGTGGCCCCTCCTGGAAAGCAGATGCAATAGCAACTGAGTGAGGCTAGCCACGTAGAACGATAAATAAATAAATAAAGCCATGAAGTGATAGAAGTATAAAAATCTATAAATAAATGAGTTTCTTCATTTGTAGACTGCTCTTCATATGTTTTCAAAGACTTTGAGTAACGAATTGATTAGCGATTCCATTGCGGTTATAATCATTCATCCGGGTTGGGTGCAAACAGATATGGGTGGCGCTGATGCTCCCGTTACCATAGATGAATCTATAAATGGTATAATGAGCATTCTATCAAGCATAAACAAAGAGAATAATGGACGCTTCCTTGCTTGGGATGGTTCCTATGTACCATGGTAAAATGGAAAAACTGAGTAGTTCTGGAGTATTTTTTATAGTAGTTTTTATATGCAGTTGTATTTGTACTAGTAATAACATGGTTTCGAGGGTGATTTGGGATTAATAGCCCCGAGGTTCATTGAGGTTCATTTTCAATGAAACGAGGGGCTATTAATCCCAAATCATCTCGAGAATACCATGTTATTCCTCGTTAATTATATCTAAAATATCAAAGTATCATTTGATCTCTTCAGATATTAATTATATGGTTGATTACATTTAGGGTGATAACAAAAATCAGGGTTATTACAGATTAATCGCCCCGCTCTCCCCTTACAAGTCTAAGCTAAATGTAATCAACCATATAATTACAGTTATAATAGAGTGTATTACGAATTAAATATTTTTTATTATTCCGGAACCGAAAGTAGTTTTATGTACTTAGTTTATATTGATACATTTCTATTTTCAATTTACTGTTGTGTTCTGGAGTATTTTTTACAGTAGTTTTGATTTGCACTTGTATTTCGATTGTTGACATTAGACAAATTTAGTCCAACTTGAATTTCTTTTTAGAGAATATGTGTTGCAGGATTTCTTCATTAAATAAATTTATTCATCGGAATGATATCTACTATCAACTACAACTAAATAGTGGTCATTGGAACAAAAGACATTGTTATGTCCGCACTGTTGTTGCACCATCATGTAATAAGATTTCCTTAAGACTCAAGTCAAGTGAAGCTCGTGCGACTATGGATACGTACATTGACAGTTCAGATTGGAATATCTTGTTTAAATATCCACATATTAAATATGTTCGAATGATTTCTCGAATGAAAGTATATCAAATACTGTTTATGTCTGGTCTTTGCTATCCATTGTATCAAAATTATGTTGCTGGTGTCATTTCGAAAACAGTGTTTACTTCAGCGCTGCTTGGATGTTTGGGAACCACAACAGTGTTCTTGATTTTCAGCTTCTACTCAACCAAACTTATTGGGCAAATGGCATTCAATGCAAATGAGCACAAATTCAAAATCTCTACCTTGACCTTTTATGGATCACGGAGGAATCAGCATTTTTCATTAGATCAAATCATTCCATGGAGCGACGAATGCACGGAAGCGAACATGAAAAATTATTTCCAAAGAATGTATGTTCTGGACGACAACGAAAAAAAACGAAGTTATGTTTATTCTTTAAGACATGGTAGAATTTATGACAGACATCTGCTTTGCGAAATCCTTGGAATTCCATTCAAGAACGGATGACATAATGCCAAATTATCTTGTTATTATCATTTTCTGGATTATTTTTTATATCATAGTTCCATCCAGTGAATTGAGTTTTGTAAAAACGTGTTTCAATGTGATTTCTGAAAATTTGTGACTGTGTCCAATTTGCTTATACACATCGGTATATTATGCAAACTTCTGTGAGTTCTCCCTCTTTGAAATTTCTATACGTTTTGGCATAGCCACAGAAGAAAGAAATATTGAAACGTAAGTGCCTGTAAGAGTTATTCAATGTGTCATTCAGTTTTGGAGTGTTAGTGGAAAAGACTTTTGTCACCATAACAATTACTCTCAAGAAATGAACATAGAAATGAGGTGTCCCATATATGACTGTGAAAAGCTGTTTTTTTGGATATCTGAAGTTGTTGTGTGTAGTAAAAATGTCAAAAAGTCACTGTGAGGAAGTGCATCTTCTTTGATGGTGTACATTTGTGTACCTCAGTGATTTTCAATATTTTGATGATCTCCTGTATATGTTATTCGTAACTTTAATAATTCATAACTTTACTTTGTTAGTTAAGATTTATATGAGGATGGCAGATTCTGAAGAAACGTACAAAGACTTTTCTCCTGTCGAGCATGGTTTGGATTCATCGTTTCGTTTGACGAAATGTACAAAGCTAAAGGGATGAGGATGTAAGGTCCCTCAACAGGTGCGTACTGAAACATTGTATCTACTTTTTGATTGCAGTAGAGTTGCCTGACCATTCAGTGATGGAAAAAAGCATTGTATGTCTATATGTGTGCATAATATTTCAAGGACCTAAATTATTTCCTTGTCCAACATTTTAATGAAATGCGACCAAAATGGTACTTTTTAGCCCATGCTACATAGTCTGCGAGACGCCACGACGTTAGGTAGAAATTTTGGAAACATGACATTTTTCAGGGTCTTTGGGGAGGGTTACAGGGAGTGAAGTCAAATAAATCTAAACGTAATTGTGAGATTGAATGCGTTTGGGGAAAGACTTGACGGGAAACTTGACTTGGTTGGGGAAATGCGAGGCCTAGCTAAAGCTCCGAGTCACTTAATTCGAAGAAACTACATGGAGAAGGAACAACATAGCCTAAAAAACACTCAAAACAGTTTTACACTGTCAGCTCATGTCAGTTATCTCGCATGTGAAAGTCAAAATGATAAATATATATGATAAGGTCAACAGAAGGAAAGGAAAAGATAAAGAAAACATTCCTTATACTTTTTGCTATTTCTTTTTCCTGATACTGTTTCTAATAGTATTCGTTCAAATGTTTGTGTATCATGTTTCAGGAACTGCTCAAAATGTTAGAGGGACTCAGAAAATCGAACACAGCCAATGAAAGCGAGTTTGGTTTCTTGGGCATTGGTTTGGATTCATGTGTCATCCCAACAAGACACAAAGTTAAGCTTGTCCAGACCACTGACTTTTTTTATCCTCTAGTGGACGATCCTTACATGCAAGGGAAGATTGCCTGTGCCAATGTGTTGAGTGATCTGTACGCGACTGGTGTGTGGCAATGCGATAACATGCTCATGTTGTTGGGAGTATGCATCGACCTGACAACGAAAGAGAGAGAGGTTGTCACCAAACTGATCATAGAAGGTTTCAGTGATTTAGCGAAAGAAGCAGGGGTATCAGTGAATGGTGGTCAGACAGTCCTCAATCCGTGGTTCATCATTGGTGGTGTGGCATCGAGTGTGGTATCGGACGATGAAGCCATCTTGTGAGTTCAATTCAATTGAATTTTGTCTCTATGTGGATGCAATTGTCAATTCCATATTTTCTTTGTAACGCATTCCGTTATCTTTTGAATTACGTCATGGTTTGTTATGGAAGACTAAACTTCTTGTAAACTCTGAGATTTCTTCAAAGATAACGAACTATTATATATGTAGAGCTGAGGGTTGCGCTATGCTATTATATATGTAGCGCTGAGGGTTGCGCTATGCTATTATATATGCAGAGCTGAGGGTTGCGCTATGCTATTATATATGTAAGTAAGTAAGTAAGTAACGGGAGTTTTCAGTCCTTGGGCTTCCATCCGTAATGGTTGGTTCTTCCGCCCGCCGACTTGCAACTATTAGTTGACTTACCGCCAGAGATACGTATAGCATTGCTCTAACTTGCCCGAAGGCCAGTGTGCAGTCAGTCGATGTAGAGCTGAGGGTTGCGCTATGCTATTATATATGTAGCGCTGAGGGTTGCGCTATGCTATTATATATGTAGAGCTGAGGGTTGCGCTCTCTCGTGGAGATTATCTCATAAGGCACACTTTTTTTGTAAACTTTATGATAGTTCATTATCTTTAAAATTGTTTTGATCAAGGCAAGAGAGATGCCTCCAGTCAATCCTTGACAATAAACGAGTCTATAAAAACAAAACATTCGTGAAAATGATCATCCATGATCTAACAGACCCAATTATTTTAATTATTGTATGTATGTACGTATTCATATTCCACCATTATCAAGAAGTTCATCTTGAAAAACACTCTTACGCCGCTTATTACGTACTTTTATTTGTAAATAGTGCATCTGAAGATGGCGTGAAACTCTGAGTATTGCACTCTATGTTTTGCACTTGAATTAGAATTGAATATAAAAAGCTCTACAATTGAGCACTGTTAACAATGCACTTCCAATGACATTTACATTAACCTCTTTCTTAAGATGGGTTTAAAGATACAACAAAAGACCTTAATGCTGATGTCAAAACTATGTCTTACAACACGGCTCCACTCCTTATGATTTATTCCTGATGTAGAAAAACTGTATAATTAGGCTATGTTTTAACCGTACTTGAAAGATAGAATGTTTTTGATTTTTTGAGACCGTTACAAGCGAAACCATAAAATAACAATGTTTGTTTTTTTTATCTGTGTATGTCACGTGGAGTGTACCACTCGAATGGTGTTCTAAATCATTTTCATATTTTGCTTACGCATTTAGCTACCCAGTGGGCAAAATCGTTAAAAAATCACTGCGATGAAGAGCATTTTCATTTAAATTGTGTGTATATTTCTAAATAAATGCACTTCTTCGCAGTGGTTTTCAACGAATCTGCCAACTGGGTACATGATTTCTTCTTTCTTTTTTCTTTCTGAAGGTCTTTAGGTGAGTATTGTGCTAAAAACAGTTTAAAACGTTTTTGTCGTAGTGTAAACCTAGCTTTATTTTGTAGGCCTGATGGCGCTGAAGTTGGAGATGTGATCGTCTTAACGAAACCACTCGGAACACAACTTGCAGTGAACGCTCATCAATGGATTGAGCAGGATGTACGTGACAACTTCCTTGTTCATATTAATCCGGTGAAATCCAAACGGGATGTCTGTATTCCGACTTATCGGGGAAATTTCGTTGGTGAAAAGTAACGAAATTTCGACCGTTTGACGGAAGAGATATTTTTTTTCTAACGGCAATATTAACCTTGACGAAACTTTCATGTACAAGGTTGGAAAACTCACTGGGTTAAATCTTTAAAAAGTCAGTGCGATGAAGAGCATTTTTATTGAAATAGGCTGTATATTTCTATAGAAATGCCCTCCTTCGCAGTGATTTTTCATCAAGTTTGCTTACTGGGAGGATATTAATCAGCATTATAAACAAGTAATATTATTTTCCCTGTAATGATATCAACAGAAGCTGGAGATGCTGTTTCTATACGAGGCTACTTTCAGAGAGAGGCTATTCAAGCGTTCGGTAATTTGACTGTTGTTTTTGTTTACGAAAATAATGTTGATCTATTTTTTTTGTAGAACATGTGGCAACGGATCAAAGATGTTGTCACTGTTTCCCAGGTAAAAAAAGCATATCGCGATGCAATGTTTTCGATGGCAAGACTGAACAGGAATGCAGCGCGATTAATGCACAAATACAATGCGCATGGGGCTACCGATGTTACTGGCTTTGGTATTTTGGGCCATGCAAATAACTTGGTGCAAAGTCAGAAGAATAGTGTCAGCTTCAACATTCATACCTTGCCTATTCTTCGTAATATGGTATCTGTGTATCAGTCGTGTGGAATTAACTTCAAGTTATTAGATGGGTATTCTGCAGAAACATCTGGTCAGTGTTTTCTTTGTATCTGCTTTAAGATGCACTGGTTTATTTCAAGGGCGAAAACTTTCGTGAATGTCCAGGAATTTCATTTTGTTTGAATTATGTAATCAGGTCGTTTTGTATTAGTGTATTGTATTGGTATCTACAGCCGGAAAATATTTCTAGTTAGACCTTCTCCCATTCCTGTCATTGGCCAAGAAACGCGAAAGCTTCAAATTGGTACGAAGTACACCCGACATTAACGGGTATTCTCGGCATATGTATAATACTGACCATTAATTTTATCGGATCCGAAAATACATGAAATAAATTAACAGTTTAAGTTTTCTTGATGAAATGCTATCTCGTACCCTGACTTTCCTTGTCTTTTTTATACTTCCACCAAAAAGCCATGGATACGAGATTGTACTTCAACTGTATTCGTCGGAATTATTGGCTCATACTTGTATATTGGTGTGTAGGAACAGCCCGGCTTCATTCATTCTGTAACAAGAAAATTATTAAATGAAAACCAGGCCTAACAACTTTTGGCTTTACCAGTGCACTGACCTTAAATTTTTTCTTTAGAAATTTTGTTTTTTCTTTAGGTGGTTTGTTCGTTTGTTTACCTAAAGAAAAAGCAGATCTGTTCTGTCGTGAACTGCTCGAGGTTGATGGCCAACCATGTTGGATCATTGGTGACGTCATTAAAGGTGAAAGAACTGCTGGGATCGATCCAAACGTGAAGATTTTAGAAGTTTAGACTGAACTGAAATTGGGAAAAACGAAAAAAGATAAAAATGAAATGAAAACAAAAAAATAAATAAAAGTAAAAAAGCGTTTGTGTGTTTCAAAATACGGGCTTGAGCAACCTGTGATAAGGAAGCATAATAACGCAGCTCCATCCACCATGTTTGTTCTTCAATGACGTCATTTTTTGTAATCATGCCTATTGTGACTAAAAATGTACTGATGCTTAAAGGAAGGAATATGTACAATGATGGCTACCATCTTTAGTGTTGTGTAATGTGTAGCAAATGCAACTTTTATTTGATTTTCGCGACGCAGAGATTTTCATAGTTTAGTCTCATTCGAAGAACATCGAAACATCGTAATACTTTCTCTATCTCGTAATATGGAAGCAATATAAACGGAGCAGCTTCTGAAAGATCAAAGAACACTGGATTTATTAACATGACATATTTTTGACAAAAAGAATTAACAGTGTCACATAAGTCCACCGTCATTTGTCATTTACACCCATGATCAAAGATTGAGAATGCCTTCGTAATCAGAGCGTTTTTCCCTCCAGAAGAGGTAGCACCTTCTAGAGATAAAAATTACGATGAAACCTTCACCGTATACCCAGCATGCTTTGGTAGACAAAAGATCAGAGATCAAAAAATTGGAACCAAATACCTAACCGAAAAAACGCACTGGTATCTACCTGAACGAATACTTTAAACACTTTTCATCCTTTTTGTCAAAGGGTTTTAGTGTTTTTCAAAACAACCACGTACCCAGTGTAGTTCGGATTTTTGTTGTTTGTGCTTATATTAGAAAGAGGGTCTAGGTACAAGGTTTGGGTAACGTAAAGTATTTAAAATACCCGTGGTTTCTCCTACTACTACTCTAAGTTATAAACGCTTTCTAGCAACGTTTACATGACATCGTTGCCGAATTCGCATTTTCGGCCAAATTTGGACTTTCAGTTGACCCAATTTTCATAAAAATATGCACAAAGCACAATTGAAAGATGCTGCTGATTTCGAATTTCACAATTATGTTGACAGGTTTGACTAAAATTGTGCAATTTAGGCCAAATTTGCATGCAAATTCTTCAATTTTCATGAAATTTTGCACGGAGCACATTTGAAAGGTGCTGATTTCGAATTTGACCAGTCACTTGTCAGATTTGACAAGAAGTGGGTAATTCGGGCCAAATTTGGACCAAATGTCGAAAGTTCTTCAATTTCATGAAATTTTGCATGGATTACATTTGAAAGGTGCTGATTTCAAATTTGACAGTCATTTTCTCAGATTTGACTAAAATTGGGCGACTTGGGCCAAATTTAGAAAGTTCTGCAATATTCATAAAAAATTTGTACAAAGCACAAATGAAAGATGTTGATTTTGAATCTGCCAGTCATTTTGTTAGCTTTGACCATAATTTGGCAATTCGGTAATGTTTTATTTTTGAGATTAGATATGTATCGTTGTGTTACGTCCTGAAGTCTTCAAGCCAAGCAGCTTCTTGTTTGACTTAACACTCAAAAAACGGCGAACTTTAAAAAAGTAACAACCGTGGTCATATATCATTTTGTCATTTGTGTTGAGTCAGTTAAGCCACTCCGCAAGATGAAAAATATTCCCGCGGAAAAGCTCTTGGCAATCTCATTGGTTCGCACAGTCAAGAGATTTTCATTGAGCAATGAGATTGTAGAAAACGTTTTCGTGGCGAACTTTTTTATCGTTTTAAAAATTCAGTGTATTGCAATAGTTCATAAAACTCCGTAATACATGCTAAAACTCAAATATTATACTCCATACGATGATTTCACAACAAGAACAGAACGTGAATTTTTTTTGTCGCAGTTTTCTCCACAGAATCCTGGCCAAGCAAACTACCTTATCGGTAAAAAAATATTGTCGTTACAAATTTTCGTCGGTACTAATTTTCGTCACCTGACCAAAAAACTTGGTGATTTTCGTCCGACGAATGATTTAAGCCCCCATTGTTTTTACGGAAGTTCACATCTGATTTAACGCCAATAGTTAAAAGAGATATAAAACAGCAAATTTTGGAAATAATCGAAATGTTTCGTCGATTAAAAATATGTGTGGGTACCATTTTTCGTCGGTATAAAATTCTCGTCATCTCGCCAAAAATTCGTCGTTTTCAGCCGACAAAGTTTTTAACGATAAGGTATAAGTTTCTCTCTCGAATAATTTCATAAATGATACAATTGGGACAATATGTATGTAAAGCCAATAAGAAACGATCACACACAACATGACGTAATGCCTTGATATCCCAGATAGAAATAACAAAGCTTTCACCTGTCACGATCGTCTCTTGAAAGCTGACTGTAAAAATTTATATGCAAATAAAAACAGAATGAAAATGATCCGAGTAAATCCATGAATTAAATTCTGATTAAAAATTCAAATAAAAAAAAGACAAGATTCTTCTGCGAGAAGAGTTTGGAAAATATCGTTTTCAAATGGGGGAACTTTGTTACCCTCAACGAAGAAGTGAATTTTCAAAGAAATATATTATCTAAATAAAAATGCTCTTCGTCGCATTGAACTGTTGACGACTTTGCGGACCGGGTTAGGGAATACATGTTCTGCGAGAATCATTTGGTTTTCCTAAATTCACAAAGTTTTATCCCGCAGAAACATACACCACACCAACGAGAAAACAAACCTAACCGCAAATAAATTACTGCTCACACCCTCTAATTTTAATATTCTAGTCATACCGAGTGACATCGCTAACACATGTAAAACCATGGATTCAACATTGGGCAGCTGTCGACTCAGTCCCATGAAGACTCTCCAGAGGTTTCTGGTCAGCACTGTTCGGGTCTGTAGTTTGTCCATCCAAATACGCACGAATGTAATCAAAGAACAGAGCTTTCGCTCGAACAAGAACCTTCTTAGAATTGTGTTTCCTGGACATTTTGTCGAAATACATAGCCAACATAGTGTAGTCCATCTGTTCGGTCAATACACTCTCTCTATTAATCAACAGGATCGCCAAACAGAGAAACAAGGGGAAAGGCGAGCCATCGTTTAGATACTTCGGATGAGGAAGCGGATCCAGTTTGACACCATCTTGTTCTATATTGAAACTGTTCGCCTTAAACACGTTTTCTACGGCAGGTGACGACCTACCATTCATAGTTGATTTATACTCTTGTAACAGTTTATAATAAAAACCAACATCTTCGTCATCGTGGGACTGTGGAGGTACAGATCCCCAAATCACTTCCATCACGTACAAAGCCTCGGGGAAGGGAAATTCCCTCTTCAGTTCTAACAACAACATACGATAACAAAAATAAAGGTTACCCCCTTCGATTTCCTGTAGATAATTATAAAGTTTCTCGTCCGTTCTTTGCAGTAATAATGACAGCTGTTTAAACTTTGGGATCAGAGCAGAACCTTTGATTAAGAAGTTATTACGTAGTCGTTGCATGACTTTACAGAAACACAAATACGCCATCGTCTCATCGCCAGTTACAATAAGCAAAGGAGAAGCGAGGTCACTCATTCCTTGGCAATACGAAATGTCGGGATTTTGAATAGCAAATGTCGTCAAAATATTGTAGAGCGACGTTAAGTTCGGGTGATCGTTCGGAACGTTAAAATATGGATGCTTTCGATCGGTGCGTAACACGTCCTTCTGTACCATGTGTGTAACTGATTCTATTTCACGAGGATTCCTTGCAAGCCAATCCTCCTTTAAGTGCTTATACACTTGCGTTTTCATGAACAGAAATCTCGTCCTCTCCTCAACAGATAAATCGGATGGGAAAACGCCTAGTAAGTGAACCCACGCTTCCCGACGTAAACCGTGGTCTAACCCCCCATGAAACACACGAATTCGCAAGGAACTGAGCGATAGAATTCTACCCATCCCATCGAAGTGATTGACCCATTCTTTCTGTGATAGAGGTGTCGATTTCGTTGCATCTACGAACACGTCAAACACTTTATTTAATTGTTTGGATACTTCGTGTCGCAGTGACACGGTGATAGGAAGCTGTAGATAGCTAGACTTAATGTCCTGTACAGGCGGTGTATCGGATGTATCAAGCACATGCCAATCCGCAAAATCTGATAAGAAAACAAAAAATTAGTTTTTATTGATTCTGAAAGTCCAGGACACACTAGCCATAGAACCAAACTTGATAAAATAAGATATAAGTAGTTGGTGGAAGCACCTTCCAAAAACTGTAAAACAAAATTAAATTGTTGGAAATATCTTAAGGTGATAAATTCTTCCATGGAAATTTTTTAAGAATTCAAAACGCAAAAACGTTGAAAACAATCTTGATTGGTAAAGTGTATTTACACATGTTTTTATTTTTGCTTGCATCTTACATTTGATATTAACTAAAATGTTCTTCATTAGTCGGATTTCAGAAACAGCTTTCCCTGTTTTCTTTCCCTCAACTTTTTTCTTCCTTTCCATTGAGTATGTTGATGATGGAAAAAATGTTTTGCAAAGGGAAAAATAAATGAATAAATCCATAAAAATCCAAGTATTTTTCAATCCAAAACCGAACTCGAAAATACAGGTCCATGTAAAATTCATTACTTTAAGGTAAAACTCAAGTGTGTACTGAAGACTGATTTGAGGTTCAACCTACATTTTGATAACAATGGAAATAAACATGGTTTACTCTTGTAAATAATCCAATATGTTGCTGTGAAATCATCAAATTCTTGGTTTCACAACACGATTAAACTTATTAAATCCTATCAATTGGATTTGACAAAATGGATATTGACAGATATAGAAATCTTGTCAATAAAATCAAACCAGCACAGTGAAGACCATGCAACATAATGATAAAAAAAAACTGAGAAAGAACTGAGAACTGCCAAAAACTGTAGTCATCGCTCCGCTGTGTGATGTCATAATTGCTAGCTAAAAATTTACCTTGCTTGGGTACAGATTCGATTTTCAACATTAGGATTGGGAATGAAGCTGTATGAAATGCTGCATCCAAATCCCAATCAGACGAAAGACACAGGAACACATCAGGTCGAGACGAATTTTCCGGTGATTTGGGCAGCAAATATGAAATATCAAAATCACTGAAATACACAAGATTTATAAAGAATACAAATCTTCTATTGAAAACATAGTGGAAATTATCCAAAAAGTTTCAAATTACTGATTTCTGATTTATCACTAAAATAAGCCAATACCATAAGAGACTTTTTTTAAAACTACAAGATTCCCATATATTCCAACCTGTTACATGTCAAATTTGGGACAGTGCCGTATTATATGTGTTAAGTTTCAGAAGAGACGAAAGGGACCTAGGGATGAGGTTGCTGAAAATAAAACGGAATTCTATATTCTGTGACATGAAAAACACAACAAATGGTAGAACTTGTGAGTTACGAAATTATCAGCAGATGAAAACACAACCTACAACTACTCACCATTTTAGGCTAAAAGCCCGTTTCATCAATAAGTACAAACTTGCGAATGAAGTTATATTGGGATCGACAGTCATCGACTTGGTTTCCTTCATTCCATCAACACAACACTAGTGCATAAAAGAAATCCAGTCCTGTTTAATGACAACGAAAATTCAAAAGTCAGGAAAAAGAAAGGAACAATTTCTCTCATGTTGACAACATACTGTAGGAAGATTCAGATATAAACAAGCCATCTACGATAAAGGATGACTTATTTAGAACAATACTCAGGGAGCCTTTTCAGGTTCCTGTAACATATTGACAAAAGTTTAACCAGTATGAAATCTCAGCCTTAACTGGCATTTCATCCCGTCCTTGAGTTGTAAACACATGCATAAGTTTTTCAGTCATATATATATACGCCCCCTGCATAAGTAAAATGACAAAAGTAAAACACAGTAAAAGGATTCACCAAATTTAAACAATATACTTAACTTCCTTTATAAACATTATGCTTATGTATATTATATATAACATTTATGCAATTTCATGACAGGTACAAAACAGATTCATTAGATTATAATAAAAGCGACGCTCCAGGCAATTTTGATAAGAAACTGTAATAAAGTTATAAATATTACTAGCATCCCGGGTAAAACTTTTTACTGAGTTTATTTCGAAAACGATGTGTCAAATCCCGTTTTCCTGTGTGCGAACCCCCGTGAGAATTTTAATTATATACGGAATTGGAAATGGAAAGTTTAACCATGTTGTAGAGCTTGAAAAACTTATCAAACAAATGTACTATAGGGGATCATTTCACTACCACCAACTGTTAGAGAGATATATGAGTTTTGCACATCAAAACAGTTTTTTGGTGTGATATATATTTTCACAGTGAAAACATTCTTGAATGTTTTAACAATGCAAAGGAACACACATTTTTTTGAATAACATACAGTAGGTTTATGTAAACTACTTCACGTATTTGATATCAATAATATCAAACAGTCATTATAAGTGGATCCATCAACGGCGACGACAACAGTGTTCAGTTGTGTATAAATGTATCATGCATTCTTTCCTTGATAATTTCTTGTACTTCAATATGAAACATTAATGATCCAAGTCATTGCATTGACTACCAATTTTTGCATGCAGGTAGGTAATTTAATAAACACTTGATTTAGACAATAATAGACATTGGCGCTTTCACTTTTGACATAATAGATTAATTGATTATTTTTCAGTTTGTAGAACTGCAATTAACCGGATATAGATAAACCTTTGGAAGTGTCCGAAGATAAAATTTACCTTAAACTGACATTTTAATTTCCACATTACCTGAGCTGTGATCCTAATCGCTTCTTTTTCTGTGAAATCTGGTTCATCTATAACTGTTGTAATTAGTGTGGTGGATGAACCTCTATTATTTATCAGTCCACCACAGTAGGAATCATCTAGCCCTTCTACATCATTCTTTTCAAGTTGTTCAGAGGATGCTGACAAGTATTTATTAAATAGATTCGAAGCAAACGGCATCATATTTTAACTATTTAAGGGTCATTTATGAAACAAGGAAGCTCATCTTCAAAAATGATTTCTTCCACAACGTGAAAAAAATGTTATTGTGCTGTTTTGGCCTCGATTGGTAATAACATTTTAAAGTCGGTCAAGATTTACCATTTGGAAAATCGAGTGAAAATGGAACCTGACGTTAGAACCTCACTGACCCAAAAAGTTTGGATAATCGAAGAAATTTTGGCAGTAGAACATCTCGCGTTTTTGGACATCTTCCCACGAAATCGTAAATAATTCTAAACTCATAAAATTTATCATTTTGGGAAAATCCTCTGATATCTAATGTAAGTAAGTAAAGTAAAGTAACCGAGAGTTTTTAGGCGGGAGAACCAACCATTACGGATGGAAGCACAAGGACTAAAAACTTCCGTTACTTACGTACTTACTTACTTACTAGTCCTTCTTGGGCTTTAGTCCTTGCCCGCCAACTTTCATCTAGTAGTTGACTTACCACCAGAGATACGTAGAGCATTGCTCTAACTGGCCCGAAGGCCAGTGTGCAGTCACAGTCGATGGCTCCTAATGGGCTGACACTGCTTAAAGCGCATCGGCGGAGTGGAGTATCGAGATACGACATGACTGGACTCGAGAACACAGGTTGCAGTGGTCGAACTCAAAAGTACTAACCACTACACCATCGCTGCACTAATCTGATATTTATTTCAATGACGTAAGGTTTCCTAAGATTGACTTCACTTATTATACCATTATTAACTGCGTATACTTAAGCCTGGTTCACACCAAGAGTTCGTCAAGATTATCAACTCAGCGTTTTAATCTTGATACAGTAGAACCTCCAATTAGCGGACACTCTAAAAGGCGGACACCTCTGATTAGCGGACAAAATACTTTTCCCCGGCCATTTTCTAGTCAAATCCTTATAAAAAAGTCTCCAAAAGGCGAACACTCAATTAGCGGACACCTCCATTTAGCGGACAAAAATTTTTGCACGGAATGGTCAAAAACCTATTTTTTCCCCTCCAATTAGCGGACATCGAGGCTAAAACTGGTTTCAGACATGAAAATACAAGTAATGAGTGTTTTTAAACCATCTATTTCAAACATTTTTTTGTTTTGTTTTCCAAATTTTCTTTACAAAATTTCAGCTTTTCCTTTGCCCGGTCAATAAGCTTTCCTGGGCCAGTAAAATAATAAATACCTGGCACCTCAAGTCCATAACCACCTCCTCTGTTCACCCTTTTGCCAGTAACTTCGGCTTTAATTGACGTGTATGGTACTTTCAAAAAAAGGAAGCAAAGCTTTGCAATATTTTCTGGGAGGTGTGACCAACCACAGTTTCCTTTCCGATTGAAGCAGTTCTGACTATTGCAATTTGTAAAAGTAGTTTGTTGTGTGTTTAAATAATTTTTCTCGTGTCCTGTCACGTTCCTGTCTTTAGGAAAATGCCTAAGACCGTAATTTTATGTTTGCGACACCCTAGTACGGTTTAATTCGGAGATTTGAGCCCGAAATTCAAAACCCTTCAAAAGGCGGACACCTCTAATTAGCGGACACTGATCCGTTTCCCCGATGGTGTCCGCTAATTAGAGGTTCCACTGTATAACACAATGGGAACGGAATTCGTATTCGTGATTAGCCCATCTGTCACGTGATTAGCCCATCTGTCACATGATTAGCCCATCTGTCACGTTAATAGCGCGATAAACTTCAAACCCAGTGCAATTAACTTTTTTTGAAATTTATTATTGGTCAGCGCGATAGCAGCTGAACTTTCATCAGCATTCTGTCCGTCCGTCCGTTGTCCCTAGTTGTAGGCTGATACCACTAAACTAAGGAATAGAGGCCATTTGTTTATGGTAGCGTAATTTAGAACTGTCAAGCAAGAAGCGCACATCTGCTTTACCGCTGACTTATAAACACAAACTCAATTATTTATGCGCACTGTTCTAAATATTGGTGATGCCCTAAGAAAAATCGACGATATCATAACAACTGAACTGATACCGGCAATCACAGGTGGCATAATTCCCACGGAAACTGAAAGATACCTGTTCACGTTACCCCCTAGCATGGGTGGATTAGTGATACCAATTTTCAGCAAACCGGCGCAGTTTGAATTTGACAACTCGTGTGAGTTAACAGAAGTGCTGCAGAACAACATCATCACGCAAACACGTGGAAACGACATTAACGATTTGTCCAGACGTGAAAATCGAGCCACAGTGTTATATCCACTCTCTGGTGAGAGACGTTTAATGAAAGAACAGCGAACAGAACGAATGACACGAGACTGGACATTTCTCAGCACGCGGTTTCTGGACAACTGGCCAAAAAGCATTTTTTGACGTGAGGGTTTTTAACCCAACAGCTGGCCGGTACCAAAACATGTAGGAAGTCCATGAAAAAGAGAAAAGGAAATCATATAACGAGAGAGTTCTAAATGTGGAGGATGGCTCATTTACGCCACTTGTTTTTAGCGCTCTTGGTCGTGGAATGTCACGTTTTCTTCAAAAGGCTAATCGAATTAGCAGAAAAAAGGAAGCAGCCCGTTAGTGTTCTTGACAGCTGGGTGCGGCGGAAAGTGTCCTTTGCCCTCATAAAGGCAATCGTTTTATGTATAAGGGGAACAAGAAAAGCATGGCTCGACGATGATGCATTTACCAACAATTTATCAAACGACGCACTGAATACTGAAGTACTGAAGCAGTGTGTCAAATCCACTGAATTTTGTATTTTCATTTATTTTTTTTTTATTTGTGTAATATACGTATAAAGAAAGAAAGAGAGAAAGAAAGAAAAACAACAAATACAACAAAAAAAACAAATACAAAAAAAACCAAAAAAACTGTTAAAAACTCATTATAACTATTTTATCATTAACTATTTTAGTCACGCTAGTGATTAAACCTAACCCTAACCCTAACCCTGACCCTAACCCTAACAATAACAAAGAACCTAACAAGTCATAAGCGTAAACCATAATATTCTAAAATATTCTAAGGTGTCAATATGTTCTACCACAGGCCTCCGCAAATTTGAAATACACGCACACACAGAGAGAGGGCAGTTTGTTTTGGGGAATACTGTCAAGTCGAAGGAAACACATCAATTCTGCAGTTTTTTTACCAGAAAAGCAAAGGAATTCTTAATATTATGATTGTATATTATGATCCTGTGGTTATATTCTGCTGAGTTTCCCTGCTGATGACTGTATTAGCTAGCTGATTATTTTGTGTTTAGTATTGTTGGGTTTTAGACCTTAACGGAGATATGGAAGCTCTGCTGCCTCCAAGGGCCTATCTTATATTGTATATGAATATGTTATTTGTTATTTGTTATCTAGTTTAGTAATTCCATCCATCAATAGACGAGATTTCAATGTTGTCTAAAAACAACTAAAAAATTAAATAAATTGCACACAAAAATAGATGACGAATAAATGTGCTCTGGTGTATAAGTATTTGTGCTATTGTCATTTAATAGTCATCCAAGTGACGGGAAAACATCTTTCAGTGTATGAAGCATTTAATTACCTGTGATGATACCAATGTCAATACTCACAAAATGAATGACTTAATCGATGATATTCTGCTGTGTTTGTTGATGTATTATAATAGTAACTAGCATGTAGCTTTAGCTAAAAAATGCCCCCGCGCTCAAGCATTCCAATGTGTACACACAGCAAGCTATACATTGCAAGCTATACAACGGAAACAAAAACAAATTTTTGTCCGAAAACTCAAAAAAATTCAGATGAATGTTTTTGCAAGTCTTTACACAGAAACAAATATATACATTTAAACTTTTGTTAACATTGTATAAACTAAACACAATAAAAACAAGAAGAATTGCGAGCATGATCATTTCGAAATGGGAGATCAGATTTGAAAACTCCTTGACGGATGGTCTTTACGGTTTTTCGCTTACGTTGTAATTGAGTTAAACTTTCTTTAGGATAACTTTTTTTTTATTGATGCTAATATACCTTTCAAAAAGTGTAATAAAGGCTTAACAAGTAATATCAGAAAGTATTTGCTACAAACAAAAGAAATGTGTGAACTGAAACCATGGATACGTATTTTATAATCAAAACAAGATTTGTTAAAGAAATTCTGTAAGAGCCAAAAGAAAAAAAACAAACTTTTTTTAAAAAAAAATCAAAGCAAAAAATCCATTAGAAATCTGCGTTTTAAACTTTGATTCAAAACAAAAAGTAGCCAATGTTTATAAAAAAAAACAAGAAAATGTAAAAAGCTTTTACTGATCATGATCAAACACTAGTATGATTAGGTTTGGCGCGAGGTGGACAGTTAAAATAGAAAAACACGAAGAAAGACAATTTGTAATATAGCTTTCTTGCATACACAGAAATCCAATTGAAATCTTTACCAAAAATTAGTGCGTTGAACAAAGTTTATTGAATGAAATATTTAGAGCTAAAACATATATATACAAAAATAAAATGTATGGTTGGCAAAATTTCAGATTTCAAGCTGTGCTTCAAAATCCTTGTCGTTCACTTCACTAAAACAACACAAAAGTAACACGAAAAATATCTAAGCAATTTTAGCATACGATCTTCCTAAATAACATAGTATAATACAATAATAAATTAGGAAAGAGATACGAAAAAACATTCTGTCTTTCCCACTACAGTACCATGCTTTGAAACGGAAAAAAAGCAAAGTCAGCTGATAATTGCATTCCACCGTGTAACGTCAACACGAAAGTTGGAGGATGAAGATGATGATGATGATGATGATGATGAACAAAATCGGAAACTGACATTCGCCTATCTCGTGAAACTACTATGCCTCCTCGCTCGCTTACGCTCGCTGCGGGGGCAATTATCAAGCAAAAACACAGTTTATAAACCTTATATCACATGGAATATTGTCTATTCATTCAATATCTTAATGAAAAAACTTCTCATATGGAATCATCATAAGTCTGTTTATTTATCTATAGTCAATCTCATTTATATTTGTTTTGATTTCGGTGTTATGATGGCTTAAAAAGTCACTCCGAAGAAGAGCATTTTTGTTAAAATAACGTGTATATTTCTTAAGAAATGCACACCTTCGCAGTGACTTTTCAACAAATTTGCTAAGAGGGGAGTTACTAAACAGTTACAAACTGTGCTGCAAAAGATTTTGTTAAGAAATGATCATAATAATAATGAATTATTATCATTTCTGATTAACCATTGAAATTGTCATTTAAGTTAGATATGATCTCTGTAGTAGAATATAATGACCCCTTAGAATATTTTCACCCCGCGTGTTTTACGCTTATGACTAACCCTAACCCTAATCCTAACAATAACAATAACAAAGAAAACCTAAGCGTAAGTCATAAGCGTAAACCACGGGGACTAATGAACCATAAGGTCAAGAAAAATGTGTGTCAGCAGTTTTGTTATAAGATAATCTCCACGATAGAGCCAATTGAGCGCTTTGTTAATAATAAACAGATGCTCGTTCCCAGACCATTTCTCTATTGTTCTATTTCTACGGATATCAAGTTGATATCGTAGTTTTAAAAAAATTTAAAACTTTTAAAAGAGTTTAAAGCTGATGAATACTAAAACATGGAAGCATATAAAGATTTAAAAAAAGTTGATGATCAACTCATAGAGACAAGTCAAAGATTGATAAGACATATAGTGCTGTCTGCTGGGATAGGTGAAACACAAAGAGAAGCAGTGTATAATATTTCGATTGCGGGAAGCGGATCCGAAGGTGCTATCATTGCAAGGCTATTCAAGGGAAGCAAAAACGTATCAAATGAATTAAATAGAGAAATTGAAGTTGATTTAGAATTCAATTTAATGGAGGTTCCGATCAGGAAGCGTAATATTATTCAAGATATTCCCGGTAAAGAGGGTTTTGTAAGCATACTTTACGACGAAGAAATATTGAGGTTTTCCGAATCAGTCGGATGGAGCACGGAGGGAGACCTTTTCAAGGAATGCTTGAATGAACAAGGGTTTTTTCAAACTTATCGAATTAAAAAACAAGCATTAACGAAGGTACAGTTTCGAAATGAAGACAAGTACATAGAATTATTACTAGCAGCAGCATTGGATGTTGATTTTGACAGCATTTCATTGTCCCATCCACACCAGGGTATTACTAAATCCTCTGTAGATAACAACATCAAAGTTCATGTGGATGGCGAACTTAAGGTTGAAATTTCATGGGACTTGGTTTTTGTTTTCAACATTATGTGGTGGCCGTCAATAGCGCAAGAGTGGAAAGATAGGGAACGGAATTGGCCTTGCATAGACACAATAGAGGAATTGACTAAAGTGGGATGTATAATTACGAAACCGTCAGATAGTGATAAAGATAATGAAGAAAGCGTGGAGATGAGATATTCATTCGCTCATATTGAACGAGAGTTGGTATCACGAAGAAGTTCCCATCAAAATTTTATTTATTTTTTGTTTAAGTCGATGATATACAAATGGATCAAGCCTTTAAATCCTGATCAGATCCATTCTTTCCATGGTAAGACAATCATGTTCTGGGTGTGTGAAAGATATCCCCCAGATGATTCCTTTTGGAAAGAAGACGAAAAGGCAATCTACGACACTCTGAAGTATCTTTTTACTGAACTGAAGTCTGCTTTCCAGAAAGGTTTCTTGTCTTATTACTTCATAAAACAAATCAACATTATTGAAAATATTGATCCACAGTTAGCAATCGAGATAATCAACCAAATCACACTAATTGAAGCTGACGTCAGTTCGTTCCTCCCTAGCAACGTTAACGAGGTGAGAGCTTTAGCTGAGGAGATGCTTGCCCTTGCTGAATCAACTATTACAATGATGAAGCACGTCGAAGAAAAGGATGTTAAGTTTTTCCTTCGGGAGCGTCCACGCTTGTGTGCCAAAGCATTTGAGGTTTTTGCGCCAAAAATTGAAGAAATAATCAGAAAAGAGGTGGAAAATACAGTTCAAAGCGTTAATGAGGAAGGTGCCAGATTTGAACGAAGAACCAGGCAGAATGTGAAAAACTTGGAAAGAAGCATAAGAAAAATTTTCAAGTAATTTTATAAACTTTTTGATAGAGTTAGCTAAATCAGCCACATTCCTGACATCAACCAGCCTGTTACACGAAAAAATATAATTACTGATGAGACTCAATAATTACTTCTCAGACTTTACTTGTATCAAAAGAAACATCATTACTTTGCACGTTTATTTCGAATGTTCTCGTGAAGTTTCTAATGACTTTGGGGGACATATTCAAGAACAACTCTACCAAGATATATAAATGTCCCTACAGATACATAGCGAATAAAATTTTGTGTAAACAAAACATGATTTTCCGGAATGTGGCTAATGCTGCCTGTTCCAGAATAGGAGAATTGGAAAGATGGGGTGTAAAGGCGTATTTATGAAATAAATTATCTTTCGTTGCTCCCCTTTAAACATCTTCTACAACATTATCCAGACTTACCTCCTCCTCTGGATTAAACTTATTGGAATCCAGATAACATGCTAAGCTCTCCCGTCGAATAATGAGTCGCTACATAAAAATGGATCCAAATCGATCCTTCTGTGATTCAGATGAACTTCTTCGCGTAAGTCATATTTTGACAGCTTGCAAGGATGGTGGCGGCGGTGGAAAAACCAAATATAACAAATGGAAGAACCAAGGGATGATTTGAAGAAAATTACATATAGCAACAATGTTGATTTATCGCTTGAAAATTCAAAAACTTTCATCGAAAAGCCCTGGGTTTGAGGTTGGAACGGGCCGGACAGATTTCTACGTTCCATGACAACCTTTTACACATTCCCAATTTTCAACAAACCTTCAAAAACTTATAATGCTTTTCGAAGCATGTCTAAGTACTTATTATTATTATTATTATTATTATTTTGCACAAAACAAAATAAATCTAAAATCGACCTGGTGGAAACCCGGGAAAATTGGAAAATCTAATTTTCGTATTAAAACCTGACTACCAATTCTTTATGTGGAAAATGATTTTGACCGGACTGGTTCGGCTAGGCAGACTGATTTTTATCCCGTGTTCATATGATAATTTTCATCCCGCTCAATCGGAATAGAATTTTTTTACATCACGTGACCTCTCACATTCGTTGTGCAGCAATTGATAAAATCTCAGCCCGCCTCACTGGGATGGAGTGTTCATATGTACAATTTTCATCCCGCCTAGCCGAGATCTCGGTAAAAACAAGCAAGATCTCGCTAGTCATATTGACACATTTTATTTTTTTCATACGTTTCTTAAAAATAGCGAGATCTCACCTAACCGAGCCAGCCCAGTCAACCGGGACAGCCCGGCCACCATATGAACAGCCCCATATGAACAGCCCCATATGAACAGCCCCATATGAACAGCCACCATATGAACAGCCCCATATGAACAGCCCCATATGAACAGCCCCATATGAACAGCCCCATATGAACAGCCTCATATAATGAACTTAAAATGTTGCAATAATTAGCGTCGTGTTCATTTTCAATTCTCTGGGGTATTAATGGACAGAACGTATTATAATATCATGTAATATCATGGTATAGATTTTTCATTTTAGGCCAAGACATCATGCGGCGAGTTCAACGACAATAAACTTTGTTAACCCACTTCTGTCATTAGAATAACACTTTTCGCCCCAAAACGATGTCCATAGGGTTCTAAGTATACTTCCATTTTTCTGTTCCTTCCGGATACCCTATTTTCACCCAATCATAGAGGAGATAATGGTGATCAAAATCTTAAAAAGCAAGAAATCTTTTTGTGACTTAAACACAATGAACTATCATAAGGTCGAGAAAAAAAAGTCGAGAAAAAAAGTGTCAGCAGTTTTCTTGTGAGATAATCTCCACGACAGAGCTAATCACTGAAACAGTTGCTCGTTTCCAGACCATTTCTCAATTTTTACTGACATCATCAGCATAGTGCAACCCTCAGCTTTAATAGTTAATATTGTATATTTAATTCTTACTTATTTCTGTTTTGTTTAAGGCAAAAAGAACGAAGAAAGAATTATGTCGTAGAGACAGGTCCAGCGCAACATGCTGACACACAACACACAGACCCAACACACCCAACACCAGAGAGGCTTTTTAAAAATGGCTTATCATTCAAGGTGCATATCTTTTTTTTTTCATTAAATCGTCAAAATCTATACAAATAACAGAGATTACAAGGTATACAAAATATATGGCTTTAGTCAAAAAAAAAGAAGAAGAAAAATTTAGAATAGTGGTTGTTCATTCATTGACAATGTTTGCTCGCTTGATGTTGGTAACAGCTTCGACAAAGTCATTTTGCGTTACATTGTGTCTAGACCGTGAGCCACGAATGCAACGGATCGTTGAGCGAAAAAGCGAAAACGATGTTCTTGTTCGTATTGTTTTTGTAACTTCGCTAGTCTTCAGCCCTTTCTTCTCTGCGATTGATTCTGCCAATCTTGCATAAAATGTGGCACATTCGCGCCCCATTGCACCATTTGTTGAGAAAACGAGTGGGGTGAAGGTTCCATTTTCCACCTGTAGCACACGTTCGTTGTAGCTTCGTTTCTTCTCGTTCTCGTTCCTTGAGAAGCATTTGGCAAGTTCTAGGTTCCTGTATCTCTGGGCGTTTAGGTCAAAGACCCTTATGTCGAAGAATGCCCGTTGACCAGCAACCCACAGAAACCTAACGCGCTCACATCAAGTCTTGCTTCTTGGCTGGTGTTTCCCGTCCTCGCTTGTAGTCTCTCGCCATCCATTTCCGCGAGCATTGGTTCCACTTTGACGTCAGTACACACTTCATCCAAAAGATCGGCAGTCACATCTTGTATTTCATTATGGCGGAGAGTTATGAAGCCGCCTTTCTTACAGGATAGGGCGTGAGCTATATCGAATCGTGCTCAACATGCGCAAGTCGTCGGCATTCTCCATGGACCAGCCGTATCTGATTCGAATCGCATCTCTGAACTCTTGCTTTGAAAGGTCAAATTCCTTGATTGGGAGCAACGTGATCCAGTTGGAGACGCCTTTTTGAGTGGTTGCATCAGCCCTTCGTTTTTCTTCGGGTGACATTTGCTCCAAGTGTGTTCAGCGTTTGTTGTTGCTTGCGTTGAGACGTGGTGCGCGGATAAACATTACGTAATTTTTTCTGATCAGGTCACGTGAGTCGTCAAAGTTGACAGTTGCAGATTATACTTTTAAGTCAAGATTTAACTCCTGGAAAGTGAACTTGTCTACGTGATTGCTTCATAAATAATTTAACCGAAAGGGATAAAGCTGACCTTATAGACAGGTTTGTCACACACTCTAATTATTGTAACACATTTATTTTCCCCTACATGATGAAATAACGTGATACTGTAAAAGCTCAGCAGACATTTTGTATTTTGTATTTTGTATCTGGCATCAGTGATTGCAAATGGAAATGGATTTGAGAAATATATAAACTAAAAAGTTTAACAGCTGGATAAATATAATAACAATAAAAACAGCAGCTGTTGTTTTTATTGTTATCTTATATATGATATGAAATATATAATATAAGTGAATGCTCAATGTGGTAGCACTATTCTCCGATTCGGGAGTTTTTAGCACAGAGCATTAAGTCCGTTGTTAAAACAATCATCATCAGTCCGGACTAATTATTATTATGATACATATAATACATATTTAGGTTATCACTTAAGCAGAATACTGGTTATCTTTAGTGTTTCCGGAATGATGCCAGGTGGAAAGGAAGCTGCTTCAAATGAGGGCGTGAAACAGAAAGAAAATCAAGGTTTATTGTCAACTTTTATTGCTGTCATTTTCCTCCTTTTCCATTTCGCATGCTGCCTGTGTAATTTGATAGTATTTTCTTATATACATAAAAACATGCTACTCAGTCTATTCAGGGTCTAATCTAGAATGAAAGAGCGTCCATTGATCGGACGCTGCCCTCTATGTTCTTTGGGTTTTTTTGGAAAATTTATTTCGCTTTAAAAACTTCAAAAATCACTCTTGTATAAGGGTGGCCACAAGTTTAACCACCAAAATAAAGCTCAGGTTGCCCTTTTCCTAAAAGAAGGGCCCTTTGGATGTTCATATCGTGCCCATTTCTCTTCTGCCAGACGCCTTCCTTCCATTCTAGATTAGACCCTGCTATTTGTTCATAAAGCCCATAGTCAAGCATAGCGCTCAGATATTGAAAAACAACTTTATAAAAACCCAGGTGATACACTCACGTTATGAATGAAATTGAACGATGAAAAAATAGAATGTTTTAGTACGAACAAAGAACAGGTGTTCCTTTAAAATATTTTTTATTCTGAATTAAAATGAATTAAAACGTGTGCTCCATAATTGAAAGAAATTTTGCTCAGTTCAATGAAAACATAAAAAACATATCATCATTGAAACCATCGCAAACTCTTAATTTTCAGTTTATTCAAGTAGTTAGTTTTCAATTTCGCACGCTTAGTTCTCTTAAAATGGCTTCTATTTCAAAAGTTGGAAAATCTGCAAAATTTGTTGCCGTACGCCAGTGGGAGACGGAACTCTAATGTAAATTGGAGTATGACATCATAAATGGCAAGGTGGAAAAAATCGTGTGCAGCAAAAGATGCAAAATAGAAATAAATTTCTGATCAATGATTTGTAAAAACTTGTTTTTCTTTACATCCTTTTCATTGGCAAAATTACATAAAACGTAATTTTTTCACGAAACGATATATTTTTTTCTTTAAGAAAATAATTCCAACCCCGAATTGTAGAAGTCCAGGAACACTCCAGATTGGATTTGCTTAAAGCCACACATCGAGCAATAATTCAGACTAGCCCTCCTACATTGTTTGCAGCTTTTTGTCTGTGTGTTGGAGTCAGACCTCCAACCATCCTATAGACAAGTGTGGGCTAAGAAAATGGAGCAAGCGAGAAAATATTTTGAGTAGGGTGCTTGGGGGCGCTCTAAGCCCACCATTTTTTTCTAATTTTAGGAAGAATTAGTCATTGACCAATTATTGTACTTTTGTACAATACTAATGTTATATTTATATATTTGTACTTGTATACTTGTCTTGTTTTGGGGGATTTTCTTTCCATGAATTTCTCTTCTCAGGGTGTCCACAGGGGCTGGAAAGGCTGGAAAAGCTGGAAAAGCTGGAAAAACAAGCTTTTTCGAAATTTGGGCTGGGAAAGCTGGAAAAAGGTACCATATTCAGCTCATGAGGCTGGAAAGGCTGGAAAACAAAATTCAACAATTAAAATAGAATTAAAATAGTTATTGTTTATCTTTAGATTGGAGATTGCAGATTTCTTTATTTAGACCAGGCATAAGTTTTGTACTCTTTGCACCTTATGACATCTCCATAGTCCCATATTAGATCTGTTTCATATTAGATAGTTTTGGTTTTTTTTACAGAACAGATAAAAATATATTTCAGATAGAGTTAAAATAGTAAAATATACAATAAGAATTAAAGAACAGTAAAATGTAGATTTGTAATTTAGTTCTGCTTTTAGTCGTTTCAGGTTTTAACTAATAATGAGTAGTAATAAGAAAGTCAGCAAACAAAAGTATTTTATAGAATCTTGGTTAGAAGAAACAGAATTCAAAGATTGGTTGAGGAAAGATCCAAAGGATAAGACAGTTGCGAGATGTGCTGTTTGTCGTAAAACAATCGAATTGTCAACAAGTTCAGCTTTGACGGATCATCACAAAGGGAAAACGCATCTTGATGCTTTAAATAAAGTACAGGCGTTTTTTAGGAAACCTGAAAAGGAAGTTAATCATATATTAGACAAGACAGCCTACCCTAGCTCTTCAGGGAAACAGCAAGTCACTCTTGATCATCTCAATGATAGTAATATTGTTACAAAGGCCGAAATAATATGGACTCTGTACTCCGTGCAAAATGGATTTTCAGTACGATCTAATGACGGTTTGAGTGATGCTTAACAAAAGCTTATTAAAAACTAATATGACTCCAGAAACAATTATTTCAAAACGTGTCATATATGCTTTCCAACAACGTATTGCCTCACACAATTGAAATAACCCAGCCGATGATTAAAGAGTTCAGATCAGCTCACCAGAGATATGCAACCCATTTAGAGGATGAGAAGGAAAAGCGTGAAAAGTCGGACAATGAAAGAAAGTCAAGACTGATTTTAGATGACATTGAGAAATTAAAGAGCAGACAAGTCAGTCTTAACAAATCGATCGCACTGTTAGAATCAGAATCAACAGACAGCATGGTTAAAGGAGAAGAGAAAATGGACATTACTTTGTTTGTTAAGGCGAACACTCTTAAAAGAAAGGCCAGACAGTTAAAGGAACAGTCAGAATCTCTAGACGGTGAGATCTCTGAGGTGGAGATTAAAAGGAAGAATCTTGTTTAAGGATGCTGTGGTTTTGTTTTGTTCTGTTTTGTTAAAATTTCTTTATAGCTATGTTCTTATCTATCATTTTTAAGACGAGTAATTTTTTCACTATTTCTATCGTCCAGAATTTGTAGCTGGAAAAAGGGTACTTTTTGCATAGAACGGCTAGAAAAAGGTACCAAAATCAACTCTTATCGGCTGGAATTTATATAGGCTTTTCCCAAAAAAGGCTGGAATGTTTACATCCAAACCCTGTGGACACCCTGCTTCTGCCGTTGCTTTAAATTGGTCTATTTTTTTAAATAAGTCTATTTTCTGTTTGAGCATCGAAAACGCACTTCCAACCAGGTTTCTAGAGATTTTTATTCAATCTCAATTTTTTTTATTCGAAATCTCAGTGTAGCCTTGCGAACCCCGTAAGTACATAATAATAAAGCATAAAAAAGTGTATAATATACTGAGGAAGTTTGAATTTTGATTGTCAAATGAACTGTTTATGTTCTTGAAAAACACTGGACACATAACTGTGTAATAATAACACATATTGACTATATACGTGTTTTATGGATGTTTGGAATAAGTTTTATTATCCACCCTTTAATAAATAAAAAATCAACACAGTCAGAACAATAATGAACACAAAGTTTGTATTTGTATTTGCATCATGTTTTCGATGTTTCCTCGTTCGAAATCGATACTGTTTCACGCGAAGCACCATCATGGTTGGGGCTGATGCAGGAAAAAGTTTGGAATATTTTTTTAATAGCAAGTTCATATTGAAATAGACAATCCAGTATGCCCTACAAAATGTGCTTCATTTTTGAACTAAAGTCATAAAAGGCAGACTAGTGGAGGATGTTTTAACTCATGAACCTCAAGGACCAGGGTTGAGGGTCAATGAAATGCTTGAAATGCTATGTATAAATGTAAGAATTGTATACAACTGACAGGCAGGCATATTTCCAAGCACTTTTAGCTGCAACAGTTTTTTTTGGGGGGATTGAGTTTAAAAATAGTTTCCAGGGGTTTCTAGGTCTAGGGTCTATGGGTCCAGGGCAGAACCTGGTAGGGGCACGGGGCGATGTCCCCAGAAGCACTGTGGTATAATTGCTTTGTTTTTTTTCCTGCAGAACTCTTGCTTAGAATTATCTTAAAATTTAGTACAGCAAAAACACGACTGCACTCATCCATGTGCATGATCTTTCTGCCAATTTTGAGAAAAGGTTATCTCCGCAAGGGTAGGCATAATGCTGTATTAACGATCCAAGGACGATGGAAGGAACAGACTTTTCTCATGTTTTTCAGAACACAGAAGTGCAAAAATGAGATCGAAAAGGGTTTTATTTGAGTTTCAAGTTGATAGTATTGAGTTTCTACTGCCCTTCTTGACATACTGAATTTCATAGAAAACACACTTCCATACCATACTGATCCAAGTAAAAATTCTTAATATAATTTTCTGCTTCATAAAATGAATCGAATTTTATTAGGATCGAAGTACCTGAAGGGCTACTCAAGCCTTGCGAGTCATGGCCGTGTGAATCGAAAATATACACTTTTTCCCCATTGAACATAAAAGAAGTACCACAGGCTATAAAATCCACAGCCTATAAAAATACCGCAACTGTAATCACTAGGTAATCTAAAGAGCGTCTGACTTTCATGCGATAATTCTGCTATATGCGATTCGGACTTATCCACCTCAAAGTTATGGTTACCTACACACACTTGGGTGGGTTGACAGATCATTGAACGAGAGAAACTCATTTGTAAAGCCCATTTTTCCGTAAGTCTCATCACCGAGTTCTAGTATCCTGTCCATGTCCCACTGTGACCAATAGCATGGATCTTTTACCTTAGCATAACATACAGCCAATAAGGCATTGCACATACACTGACTACCTGCAGTATTACCAAACCTCAGATTACCCTGGTGAAACGACCCTTGAACAACTTTGTTTGGAAATACCGGTCCGGGAATAGTTTCAATGTCACCTGAAGCCGAAAACATTAAAGCGAAATAAAATATAACCACACAAAACCGCTCTAGCCTCATTAAACAGGAAACAACGGTACAAGATGAACGAGAACCTATGCACATATTTCTCTTAACTGCTTGTATTTTCAACTGAGCAAGTGTGCAAAAATTTAAAAAATTTAAGCGGTATTCAACAATGCAAATCAATTTGAAACTGAACTGAAACTTTCAGAAAAAATGACAGTCTGAGAGTGTCTGTTACGGTCTGATAATCTGACAATTTTGGTCAGTTGAGACTAATTGGACTATTGGACTCTAATTGAGACAAATTGGATTATTGGACTCTAATTGAGACAAGTTGAGACTAATTGAGTCTAATTGAGACAAATTGAGTCAAATTGAGACAAATTGAGACTAACTGAGTCAAATTGAGACAAGATGAGACAAGTTGAGACTGATTGAGACAAGTTGAGATGTTCTGACTCGATATCTGAATATATAGTCCGGATATCAGCTAGTATCTTCTGCTAGCAATTGACCTAAAAAAAGAAAACAGAAAGATGCCATTAAAAGCTGTATATAATTCAACCTTCAGACAGTTTCATTGTACATATCACTTTGGTTTTCTATAATGGTATAATGATATTTAAAACAATCAAAGAATCACTGAAACTGGCCCCCTCACTTTCAAAACTTCTGCATGGACCCTGATGGGTTGGTTAGACAGTAGAATTGTGGTGTCAGTGTTTCTTTAGTATAACACATGGAGAGTAGTGGAGTTTGCCAAGTCAGGGCACTTCCTCAAATAAAAATTTTTAAAGAAGAAGTGTGTTTGCAAAAAATGTTTCAGTTATAGTTGACTCTTTCAATATAACATAAGCATTTAAGGATAGACACAAATCAGACTACTGTTTTATCCGTCATCCACGAAAATAAGTTTTACAAAAATCTGTTCCCCTAGTTAACAATAAAAGGTAACTTTGTATATTTTGGACAAAATATAAAAAATATAAACATACAAACTCAGAAGGAATGTCAATTTATGTCCAGTAATCTCTGCATACTATCGTAAATAAATCTATATACTGATGAGTTTAAAGAAACTTCTCAGAAAAAACGTTTTTGTCAGAATCAAATGACCTACCCAGGACATTGAAAATTTAGGAAATTTTTCATGGAAGAAAAACAACAGAAAAGGGCATATAAAGGCATCATACATAAAAGGCTAAAAAACAAAATAAGTGATGAAATAATTGTAATTTTTGTTTGTACATTTTTCTTTATAGAAATGAAATTTTTCAAGCAAAAAGTGACGGCAAGGTTGAATGCTGAAGGAGTCTCAAGTGAATTCCATCATAGAGTGTTTATTATTTTGCCGCACTAACGCGAAACAGCTTTCATAGGGAATACACCGCCGAAAGTTTTCGTTGTTAATCTATCTGAGATAAGAGAAAAACCTGTTTCAATTTCTTTTAAGGAAAACAACATGCTGCCCGCGTCGCCAAAAATAAAAAAGATATTTCTTATTTTCATAAAAAGAAGCGGACTTTATTGTTGTTCCATAACACCAAAATGAAAAAAAAGTCAATTTGAAATTTTGCATTATTTTTGCTTCACAATTTGACCGGACACCAACACTTTTGTATCCCAAGATTTAGAAGCCTTAATTCGAACCCTGTAATAATATGAAACTGAAAAATCTTAATGGACACCAGATTAACCTGTGTTGTAAAGTTCACTTTATCCAATTGTGAGTTTATGAGAGTTTAAGTGTATTCTCTGGAGAGAAGGTGAGTCTGTGACTCAAAACACAACTCTCCTTGTTTAAAGTTCATTTGTTCTGATTGAGTTAATATGCTCTGCTGATATCTCTCAAACACTGAATTTTTTTATGTTTTCACAAGATATTGATTGTTTTATGCAGAGAAGCAATCAAATAAATGCTAAAAGTTTCTAAATTGCATAAAAGCTTTTGCAATTTTCCATTGCTTCACATCCGAAAATGATTTACGGAAATCTTTCAGTTACTTTGCAAATACTTTGTTTCTGACATCATTATTAAAACGTATATTTAGACTGCTACATGTTCGCTTATCTGCTTGATCAGCGCTTTAGTGGTAATCTGGAAAAAGGAAAGCAATTTTGCCGGCAAATTTATGATAGCAGTGAAGTTGATCGGATATTTGGTTGCTCACAGTCGGTGGACAGACCCGTTCTTGTGAGTGTTATGGAGATGTTGTCCAATGCTCCCATCAAAGAAAGAAAAACTTTGAAAAAAAGCATAAATGAACACTTAGAATCATTTGAAATGAAAATGATAAACCCTGAGGAAATCCATGACTCACCTTACATAATTAAAGGTTAGTGTGTTTAAATTTGTTCTAAACCTTGAATTTCTTTCTTTTATCATAATTCATCTGAAACTACTTTCAAACAGGAATTATAAAAAGGAATAAATGTGTAAAACTCAATTTTAGATCTTCAAGACAAACCAACTCGTAAAAAAATATTTTGGAAGATTTCTCAATCTGCAGGAAATGAATGGAGATTGATTGGCCATTTTCTTTTGGCATTTTCTGCGATTGATAACATTTCCATCAATGCTCCACATGATGTTCAAAAAAGACTTAATGACACACTTGAAGAGTGGTATCGATCCACACCCCATGAGGAGGCAACATGGTGGCGGTTGCGAAAACTATTGGTATTCCTTGATAAGCGGAATCTGGTATCTGAAATTGAAGATGAGTGTAAGTACTTTTGTCACAGTTACCATTTACCATTCCAGTAATTTGGTTCTTGATGTTTTAAGTGAAGTTTTTGTAGGTATTTATTTCAGGTTAAAGATAGTCTCTAACCTCTAAACACATGTTCAGTTTTTATGAAATATCTCAGATACATTTTTTCCCCTATAAGAGTATACATTTTCTGAAAGCTAAATAAATTCTATATCGATCTATCACAGTAATTTTAATAAAAAATAAACTCCAAAAAAGAAAAAAATTATTGAACGAATTTAACTTTTCCTGTGCTTGCTCCAAGTCCCCTCGGCCTCATCCGTCTCTTGTGAAAGTTATATCCACCTGATCCTCATCATATCGCTAACAAAACCTTGCCTCACTTTTTCATCAAAGCCGATAGATCTTTCACAATCATCGTTTAATCATTGTTCATATACTTATGCCGGTATTTACGCATGGTCTGTCTCGCTTATTCATCAGCCCTTACTAAAAATTAGACAAAAGTGAGGCAAGGTTTTTTTCCTAAGATCCAATTGGTTCGATTAAACGTCATTCCGTCGACATTGATTGATCTGTAGGGGACTTGGAGCTCGGCAAAGTCAGGATAACAGCGAAAAAACCATTGTTGGGATATTGACGATTTAAGTTTAAGATCAAACGTGTTTACATAATATTAGCGATTGACGCATGATTGAAAGAAAAATACAAATAAAGATCAGCAACGTTTATTGAATCCTCGGAAAAGATCACATGTTTTGAACAAAAGATATTTATTTAAAAAATGTTGAGTAGAATACGAAAACGCGTTTTTTTTTGGAAAAAGTGCTTCTAAATTTAAATTTTTGACTCCAGAAACTTATCTGTGATAAAAATTACATAGGAAGCACTAAAAAAAATTTTTTGCTATGTTTTGAGCAAATAGGTTACAGACTATCCTTTAATTGATTTATATGCAATAAAATACAATATACAATAAAAACAATCGTTCTTTCAGAGACCTTTGAATACTATTAGCATATCATTCCTTTATGAAACCTCTTTTGAACAAAGGAGTCCTGGCATCACTAAGACAATATATGCCCATACGATTCTTGCACACATTCAGACCTATTTTGGATGACCATTCTTGTTGCATTATGAATGCCTCTTCTAAAGTGAAATATTTTTCATTATGTTTAGTATTTTCCTGTTCTTTGGGTCATGTGGATGTCTCACGCGTAGAGGAAGGTATCATATCTGCTTTGTTTTTATTTCATATATTGATGCACATGAAAAACTGTTTTTGAAATTGTATTTAGAAGGATTTAAGCTTTGAAGAATGAATAACAAAATGAGTACAAGTTTTTTGCATACATACTCACAAACCATACCATACCACATTTCATTTCTAAAAAGAAGAAAATAGACAAGTAAAACTACTACGCATTGAAATTTAAGAGTCAATTTCCCACAATGAGGATCATTTGGGCTGACATCAAAATATCCAATACTTTTTTTGAGAAATAAAGGTATGTATATTTCTTTTTTCTTGTTGTTTTAGTTGCAGATGGGTTTGAACACACTACATTCATAAAAACAAAACCCGGAATCTTGACCCATACAGCTTTCAGGTATATCTATGAGAAGTTGGATTTTTCAAAAATAGAACTTCCAGATAAAGTCAACATTGTTACAAAACTCTACACCACACCATTATCTTTTGATCAATATACCCAAAGATGCAAAAAGTATTTCTCAGATTACTTCAACATTCATTTTGATGTGGGCATGTTCAACAACAATATCAGGTTTCCGCCAAGATATATGCGTCAATGTAAAATATACGATGTTGCAGCAAAGTTTGAATTTCGAAATACTTTTTTAATAACAGACTATGATCTAGTTGAGCACTGCTTGATGCTGAATTTAGATTTAGAAAACATTTGCTATCAACTGAGAATCAACCGTTCATCCATTGGAGATGCAGACCAACAATTTCTAGTATTTGATTATGTACAGAAATGCATCTTTATCATTCATCACAGTGAAGCTGACAGTGAAGAAGGAGCCCTGAAAGACTTGAAAACTGGTGATAACTTTTGCCGAATATTCTTTTATGTTTTCAATCAGCTGGTTGGAAGAGACCTGTCATATGTGAATGTGGTAGGTGCACCAAATATTGAACACGACTGTGAAAACCTTCTTATTTTGAACAAATATGACATTTATGATGCTGGTTTGGAAGACAAACTTCTAGGTTTGCATTCATATATTAATGATGACAAACCATTAGGTGTTCCGGACCAACCTGTCATACTTGCAGTCAGTTACGTTTTCAGTTTCCTTGCTACTAGAAAGGTTGGGCTTGAATTTTGGAAAAGGGATGCGTCTGAAAGAATATTGTCAATGTGGTTAACAAAAGAGCAGATGAAAGTAGTGTTTAGTGAAGACTTCTGGAGAATAGTCACCGGTGGTTATGGCAGCGGCAAGTCCGTTGTCACTAGATATCTTCTTGAAGATTTAGTGAGGCATGCCACAGAACCTGTCGACATATACTTTGTTTTATTTGACAACGATAGTTTGTTTCTGAAAAGTTTGGGAGCTTTCATTCACCAAATAAAGCGTGGCTGCAAGGTTGGTAAAGCGAATGTGATTTTTGGAAATTGTATTGACATTGTGAATCATTTATACAATGAACTTGAGCAAGTTTGTGGGAAAAGTATCCATTTCACTGTTTCTAATATGTTGTTGGCAATGATAGAGAAGGCCAAATATTCAAAAATGAAGTTTCACTTGATTACAGACGAACTTGATGGTGAAGTCATCAATTCAACTGAAGCAAATGCACTCAAAGATATCTTGGAACGGAATCGAGACTCACTGAACAGTTCGCATATTTTATTTTCATTGCGCTCCATGGAAAAACAACGAACCAATGTTATTGGTGGAGTCCGAACTGATCATGAATCCTTCCAATGTTATAATGACTGTGGAATGAAAGTCATGTCATTATCGTCATCAATGCGTACCACCAAACAAGTATGGAAAATCATACAAATATCGATGAAAGGAATTACTCAACCAAACAGAATCTTACAACCACACCATGTTCCTCAAACTTTAGACGAATCTGTCAGAGATTTTGAAATTCCATCCAAGAAACGAAAACTCAACCCTACGATTAAGGCTGTGTACACACCTTCAAAAATTGATCAGCTTCCAGCAATAACTGAAAAAGTCAGAGTACAGCCTTCTAATCCTAATGAAATCGATTCAGTTGCTACTCCTTCGAATATTGATCAGCTTCCAGCTATAACTGAAAACATCATAGTACAGTATCCTAACCCTGATGAAATCGACTCAGTTGCTCATGAAAATGATAAAATGTTTCATGACACAATCGCAGTAACCGAGACCAATTTCATATTCAAAAAATGTGTGGAGAGTGGACATAATATTGATGGCCGGCAACCAGTTTTGGTATTTTTAGGAAGAAGAAAGAAAGAGTTATCCGCTGCTGATAAATCAGTTTTGTTGGCCATAGCATTGCAACAACACTGCTACCAGGAAAGGAGAAATGAAAAAAGAATTATCATATGCAATAGTGAAAATGAATACAAGATGTGTATGGAAGGTTTGAGTGCTTTGGGAAGGGAATGCATACTTCACATACCCGGCGCATCAGATTACAGATCTTTTGATGAAAAGTGTCTGGAATCAAAAACAGTGATCACTGATTACACTGGATCCAGAGGAATGGAGTGTTCACAAGTTATTATTATCATCGATCCGAAAGAACACTTCAAAAGACAGTTTTTCATAGAGATGGTTGCACGTTCCACTGATCAGTTAGTTTTGATTGTTCCCTATCCCTATGAAGATAAAAGTTATGGTGAAAATGAAAGGGAATCGATGGGTACCATTGTAAAGAGGTTATGCGAACACAACAGAATATCAAACGACAACTTAATGGGGGTGTTTTCGTATGTGTTGGTTAAACATTCATGTGAAGATTCCCCACATATGAAGCGATTTCACTCTAATGAATCAAAGATAACTACCATCAAAATCAACAAAAAACATCCCCATCACAAGAAATATTGTCAAGTTAATTTGTTCACTGAAGTGCCAAATAAACCTAAACCCAATGTGAATGCAGCATTAAGGTATGTCTTTTTTGTGTTGACAGACAGAAAAATAAAACAGTAATTTGTTAGACAATAAACATTGAAAACGAAAACACTAGTTGTTGTTTTGACTTTTGAGTTTTCATTTTAAAATTTCGATAATTCTCAATGATGTTTTTAAAGTCATTCAACTGAAAAACTGTCTTTCAGCTTCATGCCGCCTGAACCTGTCAAAGATGTCCGAGTGAAATTGTTATCAGAAGAGTTAGTGGAGCTCTCTTGGAATCATCCGAATAATTTGTTTCAAGTCGGAAGAGTGATTTTGTCCGAAAGTGCAACTGCAGAAGAACAATACGAAATTATACATCAAAGATTCCATGGTAACAAAATGCAGTTTCGTGTCGAAAAAGATTTCTCGTACAAATTTAAAATACACGCCGTCAGTTTTTATGGAGATTTGCTGTCTGCACCAGCTGAGATCTATCATTCGCCCTATACAACTCTAAGGTACACGTTTATACAGTATTAAGGTAGTTTACTTCGAAATTATTGCTAATCTTATGATGTCTGTTTTCTTAATAGCCAACCATCAAACTCGCCTCCTCAATCTACGTCTTCTTCGCACACTTCCGCTCCTACAAAGGAATCCCTGTCGACTAATCTTAGAAGGTATACTTGTTTGTTTTATAAAAGTAACAGAAAGAAAGTTCCACATGATGTTCACATTGTGATGTTGTTTTCTTATAGCCAACCGTTAAACTCGCCTATTCAAACTACGTCTTCTTCGCACACGTCTGCTCCTACAAAGGAATCCCCGTCGAGTAATGTTAGAGGGTATACTTGTTTATTTTATAAAAGTAACAGAAAGAAAGTTCCACATGATGTTCACATTGTGATGTTTTTTTCTTATAGCCAACCGTTAAACTCGCCTACTCAAACTACGTCTTCTTCGCACACGTCTGCTCCTACAAAGGAATCCCCGTCGAGTAATGTTAGAAGGTATACTTGTTTATTTGATAAAAATAACAGAAAGAAAGTTCTACATGATGTTCACATTGTGATGTTGTTTTCTTATAGCCAACCATCAAACTGGCCTACTGAAACTACGACTTCTCCTATCAGACCTGTTACTTTCGCTGGTTTGACTTTGGTTATCCTTTTTCATATCAATGGTTTTTTACACGTTTTGCTTGTCCATTTAGGCCAACGATTACTTAGTGTTTTTTATATTAGCAAGTGAACATTAGGAATGAGGTTGGAATACACCATGAGAGAAACAAAGAAAGAAAGAAAGCAATTTTAAATACTGCCAACAAAATCGAGTTACAAAGACTTTATGATCGCAATAACAATGTTCTCGTATAAGTGTTTTTTATACTTCACCTATACTTAAGATGCAATATAGGCTCAATCTGAATTCAAAACGCAATGTAAGTTATACCACCCTTATCTCTCATTAACGCCCTACATCGCAGCACTTAACTCGGTCATCTTGAAAACTTGAAACTCCGATTTCGTCATGTGTACTTCATTAAGAAGTATTCTGCCTATATGTTATATCGTCACACTTTTCAACTTCTGGTTGAGGTACGTGGTACAAAAAACGTGTCCCGTCCCTGTTTGATTGACACTAAGATTTTAGAACACATTTCAAAGAAAATATGAGCTATGTGAACTTTTGACAAAGGAACATTATAATTCCTACTCTTTCACCGCCAATTTTGTAAATTAGCGCCATTTAGGCTGGCTTGATAATAAACCAGCTTAAGTGTTTTGAGGTAAAGATTTTATTACGTTGTGTGTTGATGTACAAAATGCGATCTTGCCATATTTTGATATGGTGAAATTTTTTTCGTTGTTATAGAAGCGCCCAAAAGTGTCTGTCAAAATTTGGAATGGTACAGATTAAACAATTATATTTTTATACTGCTATAGATAATAATAGCTGACAAAGTAGGGCAGGTATTACAAATTGGGGCACAACAGATGTTTCACGTACGTACCAAAACAAAAATAAAGTTCACAAACCAAAATTCTAGTAGTGACTATTACATAAAGGACACCCATGGTGTGGAATCATTTCTTGACTCTCCTCTGAGACAACAATTTCAGATGATGCTTAGAAGAAACTTTTATTTGACGAATTTTTTTAGGAAACAACTTCCTCTAAGAGAAACTTCAAGCTCGTGTAAAACGTGTATTATGTACTCTCTGTTTTTGTAATGTGATTTGAACCATGTATGTTTCGAACACAGGTTGGTTGCATTTTCGAATTTTGGCATTGTGTGAAAAGTTCTATTTGTAGTTCTATTTCTTCCCGCCAAGTATACTTCGATTTCTTCTTGACTCTTGAATTGTGTGGAGCTCTGTGTTGTTGATTTTTAAAAATCATTGGGAGTATTTCATATCTATCAATCATGACTGTTTCTGCTTATCACGAAAGACAGTAACGTATTCTACAGCGAGGTAAAAAATATCATTAATCGATCGGATACAGATATGACTAACCACTTGGAAGATTTATGATCATTTTTCGACTTGTCGACAATCAGATTTTTTATTTAAAAGCGCTTAAGTATGAGTCAACAAAAGTTACTGTGATCAGTTGTACTTTCCTATTGATGTGGAATATTTTTGGATCCTGCATTGATGGAAATTACGGAGATTCGTTTCGCTTTAAAATTTATTTACCATCAGTTAGAGTATGAAAAGCTGATTAAAATGATATATAGAACCATATGTCTGTGACGAACAGTTCAAGTACGCATCATTAAGTTTTTCTATGACGTCATAGCTGTCGGGTGCACCCATCCGCGGCGTTCCATAACCACCCACTCCACTTGCGTCACCTCTGCATAACACATGGGGAAGGTACACATCATTAAACGTCAGTTGTTTTGATTGGTTTGGAAGATTATCCCACAAAATGAACATTGTCATTTCACAAAATTTCTGAAAAAAAACCTTTTTTTATTTAGTTTTATTTTTTATTTTTATTTGTTATAATTATTAATTATTAGTTGTTAAGAATTTCTTTCTATTTAAAATCTATTTTTATTTCGATTATTCTTCATTCATTCTATCATTTATTTTTCATTTATTTTAGATCTTCGAAATCTTATCGTTCGCGTTCCGATCGTCGTCGATGAGGAAGGACGTATCCTAGTCACTCATCACTACTGACTGGTGAAAAATAGACCTACGATCGCAAAATCAACAAAAAACATCCCCATCACAGAAATATTGTCAAGTTAATTTGTCAACTCAGGTGCCAAATAAACCTAAACCCAATGTGAATGCAGCATTAAGGTATGTCTTTTTTGTGTTGACACACAGCAAAAATAAAACAATAATTTGTTAGACAATAAACATTGAAAACGAAAACACTAGACATTGTTTTGACTTTTGTGTTTTCATTTTAAAATTTAGATAATTCTCAATGATATTTTTAAAATCAGTGAATTCAACTAAAAAACTGTCTTTCGGCTTCATGCAGCCAGAACCTGTCAATGATGTCCGAGTGAAATTGTTATCAGAAGAGTTAGTGGAGCTCTCTTGGAATCATCCCAATAGTTCGTTTCAAGTCGGAAGAATGATTTTGTCCGAAAGTGCAACTACAGAAGAAGAATACGAAATACATCAAAGATTCCATGTTAACAAAATGCAGTTTCGCGTAGAAAAAGATTTCTCGTACAAATTTAAAATACACGCCATCAATTTTTATGGAGGTTTGCTGTCTGCACCAGCTGAGATCTATCATTCGCCCTATAAAACTGTAAGGTACACGTTTATACAGTATTAAAGTAGTTTAATTCGAAATTATTGCTAACCTTTCGATGTCTGTTTTCTTAATAGCCAACTACCAAACTCGCCTACTCAAACTATGTCTTCGTTGCACACCTCTGCTCCTTCAAAGGAATCCCCGTTGAGTAATGTTAGAAGGTATACTTGTTTATTTTATAAAAGTAACAGAAAGAAAGTTCCACATAATGTTCACATATTGATGTTGTTTTCTTATAGCCAACTATTAAACTCGCCTACCCAAACTACAACTTCTCCTGGCAGACCTGTTAGTTTCAAAGGTTTGACCTTGATTAACGTTTTTCATATCAACTGTTTTTTACACGTGTTGCTTTTCCATCACGGGCAAAAGTTACTAAGTGTATTTTTTCTATAAGGTAATGAAAATTAGGAATGAGGCTGGAATACACTATGAGCGCTGATTGATCATTGTGAGAACTAGTTGTGTATTCTCGTATGCGTGTTTTTCATTCTCTAGCTATACCTATACCTATACTATGCAATATTGGCTCAATCGAATTCAACTGATTTCAAAATATAATGTCAGTTATGCCACCCTTATCTCTCGTTGACACCCTTTGCCTTTAACCCTTTAACTTGGTCATGGTGAAAACTCGATGGTGAAGAATTCATTTGCGGCATTCTTTTTGTCAGGTGTGCTTTATAGCGATTATAGCTAATCAACTTATCGTTGAAACACGTGGTACAAAAGCGTGTCCCGTCCCTGTATGATGGATACGAAGATTTTAGAATTCATTTCAAAGAAAGTATGAGCTGTTTCATCTTTTGACAAACGAACTTCTAATTCCCACCCTTTCACCGCCAATTCTTGAAAATTAACGCCATTTAGGCTGGCTTGGTAATAAACGAGCTTGAATGTTTTTGGAGAAAGATTTTACTACGTTGTGTGTTGATGTAACAAGATGCGATCATACCATCTTTTGTTGAAAGTATATGCGTTTGAAGAATATTTTTTTCATTTTTCGGAAGCACTCATAAGGATCAGTCAAAATTTGAAAGTAGGACCGGTACAAATTAAACAATATTTTTTTTTATACTGCTATAAATAATAGTATTTGACAATATGAATTTTCAATAGGAATTTTGTACCGACGCAAATATTCCATAACGTTACATAATTTAGCTGTACCACTGTGTCATTGAAAGGAAGCACTTTCAGTTGACTTTCTCACTTCTCCACACCGCTTAAAAACAATGCGATAAACAAATATAGCGGAGGAGAGCAAACGAACGGTAGTTGATTGCAAGATATAATGCAACATTTGCACTCCTTTGATATGGGTATGAATGCGTTGTGTGAACCACAAAAATCTCTTTGAACGTGTATGTATGGCGTTCGATTTAGCATTCGAAGAGGCAAAATGTTGCACAGAGTGTAGCGTGGATGTGACAAACGAATGTAACAACACAAACTAAACGATTTTTCGATCCGAAATTGATTCAACAAAATGTACATGACCTTCTTACGCATTGTTGTACCCAATTTTGCAAGTTGTACCCAATGTTGCACTTTATGACGCACGGTATATAAATTCTAATTTCCTATTCACACCAAACAAAACATGTCTTAAGAAAACAGTTTTAAATAAATTTGTTTCGAAAATATTTAAGCTCTTGCTAAATTATATCAAATGTTACAATTGACTTTCAGCTGCAGATAAATAAGGTTTTTGGACTTGTGTTCCTTTACAATGTTTGGTAAAGCAAAGAGTAAACAAATACAGATAAAAAAAATGAACGCAACACAATTGTTCTTTAAAAATATCTTCAGAACATTTTATTATTTACCATTTGCGCTTCCTTCCGAAGATAGTGTCTTATACGAAAAATATTAGCTGTAATTTTTAACTAACCTAAAAAACCTCGCGATATGTTATGTAACCTTGATTAAATTTAACACGTTTATTTGAAAGCAAGTTAAATAGACCTTTCCCGAATTTCAGTTTTAAACACTGAATTGTGGCCGAGTTTCATATCTAACCTCGTTTTTATGCAATTCATTGTTCTACTGATTTCATTACTTTATAACTTAATGATAGTCTCTATTATTCCTAATTCCCATTCCAATCATTAGAAGTAGTTTGAATATTAAAAACGAGGTTAGACACGACAACTCGGCCACAATGCATCGTTTAAACAGAAATTCGGGAAAGGTTTATTTCAATGTGGAAAGCTGCTCGGAAAGTAAAACACAGGTTTTAAACTTGGTGTGAATCGGGTCTAAAACTCACACTTTGTAGATGAATTATTATTGGCGGTGTAATTCAGTTTTAAAGTTCATATTGTCACTTTATTGTAGTAATATAAAAATATTTCGATAACCAAAATTCTAGTGTCACGTTAATAAAGAATGACCATGGTATGGAAGTCTTGTTACATTAACCTATAGTTGTACCTATCGAGAAAAAAATTTTATTTGGAAATTGTTCAGTCGAATTAACTCTTCTCAGACACGAGACAACAGTTTCGGGTGATGCTTAGAAGAACCTGTTATTTGAAGCATATTTTAGAAAATAAGTTTCTCCAAATGAAACTTTTTCAAGCTCGTGTAAAACGTTATTTCTGTCCAAGGTCTATACACTCTTTGTTTTCGTCATGTGATGTGAACCATGTATGTTTCGAACACTTTTACTCAGCTTGGTTACATTTTCGAATTTTCGTATTGTGTGAAAAGTTCTATTTGTAGTTCTATTTCTTCCCGCCAAGTATACTTCGATTTCTATTTCTTCTTGACGTTTGAAGTGTGTGGAGCTCTTTGTCGTTGATTTTTAAAAATCATTGGGAGTATTTCATATCTATCAATCATGACTATTTCTGCTTATCACGAAAGATAGTAACGTATTCTACAGCGAGGTAAAAAATATCATTTATCGATTGGATACAGAGACTAACCACTTACAAGATTTTTAATTATTTATCGGCTTGTCGACGATCAGATCTTTTATTTAAAAGCGCTTTTGCATTATTCAACAAAAGTTAAGTCACTGTGATCAGTTGTACCTTCGTATTGATGTGGAAAGGTTTTTGATTCAGAATAAATGGAAATTATGAAGATTCATTTCGCTTTAAAATTTGTTTACCATCAGTTACAGCTTGAAAAGCTGATTAAAATGATATATGGAACCATATGTCTGTGATGAACAGTTCAAGAGATACGCGTCATTAAGTTTTCCTATGACGTCATAGGTGTTGGGTGCACCCATCCGCGGCGTTCCGCAACCACCCACTCCACTTGCGTCACCTCTGGCGTACCACCAGGGGAGGTACACATCATAAAACGTCAGTTGTTTTGATTGGTTTAGAAGATAATCCCACAAAATAACATTGTCAATTTCTGATAAATTCTAAAACCTTTTTTTATTTAGTTTTACTTTTTATTTTTATTTGTTATAATTATTAATTATTAGTTGTTTAGAATTTCTTTCCATTTAAAATCTATTTTTATTTCGATCATTCTTCATTCATTTTATCATTTATTTTTCATTTATTTTAGATCTTCAAGATCTTATCGAAAATGGCGATGTGTCATCCATCGAACACCACCTCACAATCTCTCCATCGATCGTAAAGATGAGGGGTGATCGTAATGGATGGACACTTTTAATGTATGCTTCGAGATACAACAAACCATCGATTGTTCGATTATTACTTGAGAGAAGTTCAGATATAGAAGCAACGAGCAAATATGGATCAACAGCACTTCATCTAGCTGCACAGAATAATTCTTTCGATTGTCTCTCCCTCCTTATAAAATCCGCACCTCATCATCTCATCAACCAACAAGATAGATACAACTCCACACCACTTCACTTCGCATCACTGTTTGGTTATTTCGAATGTGTTAAACTCCTGATACGTCACGGAGCAGATCGTCATATTAAAGATGATGATGGCAAAACTGCATATGATGTGGCGCGTCAGTGGGATGGTGACGATGAAAAGAAGAAACGAATAAGGGAATTTCTTCTTCAACACTAAAAGTAAGTAAATATTTCATTTAAATGTTTGTATCAGAAAAAAGTTGGATGGAAAAGACTATTTTAATAAAAAGTTTCCTATCGTTACCATGACAACACGCTAATGAAGTTTTTTTTTGTTGTGGGAACCATCCGTGATGCCGTTTTTAATTGTATATATTTTAATTTATTTACATTAAGAACCAAAAATTTCGGCGGGACAAAATTTCGGCGAAAATTGTCGCCGAAAATTTGTCCGCCGAAATTAGGGGCTTCGCCGAAAATTTTTCTCTCCGAAATTTTTGGATTTTATCCTTTTGTTATATTTGGAGTTTTAAGCTGTATGAGGGTCGATGAAATGCTTTTTTTGGTCGATTTATTCCTTTCAGCAATCAATATTACTTTCAAACCTAATATCATGTAACTATTTGCATTGTTGAGGGTGGATATGTCGTTGTGACTTGTCCTGAAGTCTTCAAGCCAAGCGGCTTTTTGTTTTTAAATTTAGGAACAACAGATTATTGCATACCTTCAGGGAAGAAATTGTTTGCGGACGGTATTTTTGCGGAATATATTTTTGCGGATAAATGACCCAAAAGCGCCATATTTTGCGGAAGAAATTTTTGCGGACAGTACAAAACCTGTTGCAAGTGCTGGTGCTGCTTGTATTGTTTTTGACGAAGAGTGATAAATAAATCCTTAGATATTCAATAACCTCGGCATCTTTCCTTTTCCAGCCCCCTGTTTCATTTTCCAAACGTTATGTATAGACGAGACTTTCATTTATATGCAAACAAAGTGAAAAGTCAGTTCTTTACGGGTGAAAAATTTCGAACGTTTTGCGGAGTAAAATTTTTGCAAATGGAAAATTTTGCGGAATTTATTTTTGCGGATGTCCAATGATTATTCATTTTTGCGGAAGTTCCGCAAAAAAAATTTCCGTACAAATTTCTTCCGCAAACAATTCTTCTCTTAAGTTAAGTAGAATATTAAACATGAAATATTTTCTTAAACCCAATTTTTTGCATTTCCCTGTCGATAAAATGCTTAAAATTTGGATATTCCGAAATAAAGTTATAGATGAAATCCTGCCGAAATTTTTTCCGCCGAAGTGACCAAAATCTCGCCGAAATTATTTCCGCCGAAGTATTTCCGCCGAAAAAAAAGTAGCCGAAATTTTTGGTTCTTAATGTATGTAAACATATTTGAATACTTTCTATTATTGAGACAATTATAATTATCATCTTAATTTACCAACTTCGTACCCAAACTTCCAAAACAATTAATGCAATTATCCTATTGCAAGAAAGACCCCCCGCAGAGTCGCTAATGCATAAAACCTTTCGTTTTTCATGTTTGTTTAGTTTTCATGCTCGTATTTATTTATGTGTTGTTGAAGTTAATTTATTTGATTAATCATAATATATGTTAACTTATATCAACTTCGTGTCCAGACTCCAAATACAGTTGATGCAATTATCTAATAGAAGAAAAGACCCCCCGCAGAGTCGCTACTGTTATATTTATGTTTCATGTGTTTGAATTTTGTGACAAGTTGATGTTTTTAAGTTAAAAAAAAAAGTTTTTATCTGTTAATGCATGAAGATTCTAGAATTTATTTATTTATTATTTACGAAAATGTTTATTTCACAATTGAAGCAATTTTAGAGCCCCCGCAGAGCCGCTACTTGATTCATTATGTTTTAACCATACCTGATGTTGACTTTGAAAAGTTTGACTGTTTTATAAAAGTTTTAACAATAGCGTGGTGTTTTCCTCTTCAAAGAAACTTATAACACACACATCCGATAACATTTGTGAACAAGTGTGCAGACCCCCAGCAGAGTCGCTGCATTGAAGGCTATGAGTTTGTGTTGTGCAATCTGGTCATGTTTGGTTTATGGAAGGAATATTTTTGAATGTGAAGTGTTTATGTGTTGTTTTGAACATGGTGAAATTCTGAAATAAAATGTCTGTTGCATTTGAAACTGCCTCCCTACTTTCATTGCCTCGTTTTCAAGTATGTTCTTTCTGTTAGTTTGGATGGAGATATTCTTCATAAATATTTTGGCTAACCTGTAGTTTTGAAAATCACTAAGATCTGGAATGATCATCGTGAATTATAAAATGTACATTGGAAATACATCTCCAACCTTGCCTTTCTGTTATACAGACCGACGACGGAAGAATTTAAAATGTTTTGATAAAGCTATGTCGGGTTGAAAGCAGGTCTCTACGTAGTAAACCAAACGTGAATGTTCAATCAAACGTGAAGGCTGTGTTCACACGGACAGTCCAACCTGGCTAAAGCGGATAACTATGGTTGCTGAAGAACGTTCTGCTATATTATTGAGGTTCGAACTTTTTCGGAGAAAAAGACACAACCCAATGGGCACGCGAACGTTGGTTCAACGTTGAATCAACGTCACACCAATCGTCGGAACAACGTTGAATTATGATTGAATTTGAAAGGTGAGACAACGTTATTTCACAGACTAAGTTACAACGTTAAAGTACCAGCGTTGATTCAACGTTTTATATTCAACGTTGTGTTAATGTTGATGAGCAGACGTTGATGCAACGTCACTTCCCAACGTCGGACCCAACGTTGGATTATGATTGAATTTGAAAGGTGAGACAACGTTATTTCACAGACTAAGTTACAACGTTAAAATACCAACGTTGATTCAACGTTTTATATTCAACGTTGTGTTAATGTTGATGAGCAGACGTTGATGCAACGTCACTTCCCAACGTCGGAACCAACGTTGGATTATGATTGAATTTGAAAGGTGAGACAACGTTATTTCACCATGGCAGTTTCAACGTTGACATACTGATGTTGATTCAACGTTTGATGTGTAACCTTGACTTAATATTGGTTTAAAACATGATTTCGATCAGCTTGAAAGAGAACTTCATTTTACATTAGAGACAAGACATAACAGCAAATTCCGTTTTAGCATGTTTCTTAACAAATATATAATAAATATATACAATGACTTTCATACACGTTTTCTTTTTTCATAAGAAACCTGATCACTTGCTTTAGGGCTGGAGTTCTCAGCTTCAAAGGTTCTTATTAAGTTCCTTGCTTTTTAACTGTGTTTTTTCATTTGGCGTGACACGTTTCTATTATTATCATCACACAAGAATTTAGTACATTTCAGAAAAAGAAAATTGCTGCTGTTTTTTCATTCTTCAGCCTAGTAACTTCCTGAGCAATTCATTATTTTTAAGCCATTTTCAGCCTCAGGTTCCTTATAAACGCGTTCCTTACAAAACAAAAAAACATAAAACATTAACATATATATACATGTGTATATAAACTGAAAATAATTTTAAAAATCAAGATCAAAAAACCGAGGAACCGAATATAAGTGACGATCGTTGTTGAGGCATTTCTAGATAAACTTCAGACCTTTTGATTCATTAAAAAGAATTATTTACTACACACACAAAACTCTCTTACTTCACATATGAAGGACATGGTTTTTACATGCAATATTTGCAAGAGAACGTTTGAAAGCCTCAGGGGACATAACATACATTATGTCTCTTGTAAACGCAAAGATCGCAATTACAACACACGTTTAAATCGCTCAAGTATCACACTTGAAGATGTGACGGAGATGGAAACCAATACTATGTCATCTTAAGCATAGTAAAGATAAGGGTTTAATCATTTAATTCTGTGTGTGGGCCGGCTAGGAAAACTTAAAAGTGGACTGTCAAAACCTTGTGAGCTTTCGAGAATTTTTTACTAGTATAAAGGTGTTCTTTGAAAAGCCCGAACAAGGCACTTTAAGTAAAAATGACAACTAACGGACTAGTAACTCGGACATAGTCAATATTCAACACACTTAACAATACTCTTCGTAAAAACTAAATCAAATGAGACCATTCACCTTTCTTCCACACTTTCGTTTAGTTTAACTTCTGCTCTACTTAAACAGAGTTTAAGACATTGACAGCACTGATGTGACATAATTCTTAAAACGTTGATTCAACGTTGTATTTCCATCTGATGAAATAACGTTATTGATCCAATGTTGTATCAACGTTGATTTACAAACGCTGCATCAACCTCACTTTTCAAACGTTGGTTCAACGTTGAAATTTCTTCCGTTGAAATAACGTTATCGATCCAATGTTGGTTCAACGTTGATTTGCAAATGTTGTATCAATGTTAGTTTTCAGACGTTGTTTCAACGGTGAACATAACAACGTTGATGAAACGTCATTTCCGCAACGTTGCTTCAACGTTGTATTTGCATCCGTTGAAATAACGTTATTGATCCAATGTTGTATCAACGTTGATTTACAAACGCTGCATCAACCTCACTTTTCAAACGTTGGTTCAACGTCGAAATTTCTTCCGTTGAAATAACGTTATCGATCCAATGTTGGTTCAACGTTGATTTGCAAATGTTGTATCAATGTTAGTTTTCAGACGTTGTTTCAACGGTGAACATAACAACGTTGATGAAACGTCATTTCCACAACGTTGGTTCAACGTTGTATTTGCATCCGTTGAAATAACGTTAAAAGATACAATGTTGTTTCAACGTTGGTTTTCAAACGTTACATCAACGTTGCAATTTCAACGTTGATTAAGTGTTGGTAATTATTCCGTTCATCTAACGTTGCCAAAACAACGTTGAACCAACGTTGAAAAAACGTTTGTCGAATCAACGTAATTTTTACAACGTTGAGCCAAGGTTGATTATAGGTTGTCGACCGACCGACCATAATTCAACCAAATATTGACGTTGAAATAACGTCGCGTGCCCATTGGGAAGTGTTATCCGAATTTTCTTTGCGTCATTAGCTATGCGTCATCACCTTATCAAACTCGTACACACTCTTTTTGCACTTTAAGAAGGGAAAGAAGTGGGTACGAGTTTGAAACTGTTACAAATTCATTTTTCAAAGAAGTTATTGATGTGTGTTTGCCTTCTACAACTCCCATAATCCCGTGCGACACAATCATTAAAAATCTCTAACGGAATAGTACAATAGAAAACCCAAATTCTCATAGCTATTTAGGACAGCACTTAAGGTCATCCTATAGCAAGTAATTACAGCATTGCATTGTGGAAGGTAACTGGAATTATGGGAATGGACAATTCGATTACAGAGAAACCTCCATGATTGATTGCCTTTTGAAAAAGTTTGATTGGACATGTCCTGCTTTAATTGAAGTGGTGAATTGGCATTTAACTTTACTACAATTTTCAAACCATTGTATTCGTGTTGCTGTCACAGGCAAGAGGGTAGACAGAGGAGCTGGTCTTGAGCTTAAGATACCTTGTGGATTACCTGTTTTATGTAGATGGTAGAGTCATAATAAAATGGTTTAAGCCATTAATAAGCTTGATCGATGGATTAATGTTGAAATAGCTGTCACATAAATACAAGTAATTTATAATGACTGTTTTTTAATTTCCCCGAGAAAATGATGTGTCCGCTATGGGTGAGTCAAAAAAAAGTACCGTTGTTTCACAAAACGTATCTTTCGATTGACTAATTATGAAAGCTAGTATTTTTTATTTCTGAATAGAGGAATCCTTTACCTACATTTTGGTGTATCATTTATCAAATTTGGTTGAGTAGAAAAAAAGTTATGGGCAAAAAACTGGAGGTGGTCCTTGTAAAAATCGTCGAAAAATGACGAAAATATCTAAACAAAACTTCTCCAAACAAGATTTTCTGTTCTTATTGCAAACCGTATGGGATTGAAACTCATACACGCTTCAATGTGCTAAAACTTATTTTTTTAATTCCCAATGCTTAAATTAAGTAAAAAGTTCAAACTTTTTTCAAAATTTTATTAAGACTTTACTTGAAGTTTTTTATAAAGACTGTTTTGTAAAAAGTGCCACAACTCACGTTACAACAAAGAATTTGGGTATGTATCCAGTTTCCAGTTTCGAGAAGTTTTGTTCAGCTTTTTTCGTCATTTTTCGACGATTTTTACAAGGACCACCTCCAGTTTTTTGCCCATAACTTTTTTTCTACTCAACCAAATTTGACAAATGATACACCAAAATGTAGGTAAATGATTCCTCTATTCAGAAATAAAAAACACTAGCTTTCATAATTAGTCAATCGAAAGATACGTTTTGTGAAACAACGGTACTTTTTTTTGACTCACCCTAGAGAGGTGTTCATCAGAGATATGTTAAATCAGGAAATTCTTCCTTCCATCGATATAACACCAACAGATTTCCCTCTCATCGTGGTAATAAATGGCTGTTTATCATACCTATCAGGCAGAGGATAAAATTTAAATCTTGTTTAAAAACCTGACAAAAGTCTAGCTGAACTGGTATTGTACAGAAAACGTGTAGGGGCCTATTGTGGCATATCATTTTGATCGCTTCGTGCCGCTTCGCCGCCATTTTAGACAACACATATAGTTCCGTCGTTGTTTTCTTTAAAACAAAAGAAATTGAATGAACATTTTTGCTTATCGAATCTTGTTCTGCATCCAGCTACGCTTTAATATATCACTGTATAATAATAGTGTCCGCTATGAAGTGTCACCACACTGTCCTCGGTAGACTTACCTCCTCTGATTAAACTTATTGGAAGAAAACATTATACGCTTTTCGGATGATTAATGAAATCAATACATATAAAAAATAATCGAAGGGTTTTGTGATTAAAAGGTTACCCGTCACACAAGTCACATGAGAGCTTCGTCAAGAAGGAGATGCTGACGGCCGTCGGAGGCCGTCGTACGAGGGTGAATGAGCCAAGTGTAACAGATGAAAACAGAAGAACTTTTTCAAACGAAATTCACCATAGTAACATAGTTGATTTATAGCTTGATAATTCAAAAACTTTCGTCAAAAAGCCCTGAGTTTGAGGTTGGAAGGATCGGACATGATCGCCCCCATGATAAATTTGATAAATCTTTTGCCTAAATTTCACTTCAAAAAAAATGAAAATTTGAAAATTAGTAGTAATTGATACTTTCTGAGAGAAATATTATCACTTCCAAATTCGGAAGACTAACACAAAACAACTGCTAACATTTTTGAAGAGGGTGTGTTTATTGCATATTGCATGCACCCCATATGATGAATCGTGGCGTTTTGGCTGAAATCTCAGCTGAACGTAGAGTTAAAGATAGTTTTAGAATTAAACATATGTGATAGCAAACTTTATCGCACAATATCAGAATTTTGATGTTTCTTTCGCGGAAGAAAATCTTGTAAAACAGCGCCAAAATTGAAATATGCATTATTACACGAAAGTAAAGAAGCAAATCCGGTTAATTTATTCATCGCATAAATTTTCTCTCCGTTAATTAATGTCTGGCGCTAAAAAAATTCGCTATTTCATCCAACCTTAATTCTTAAAAATAATTTTTAAACGCCTTCAAAATAACTTTTACAGTTTTGGTCAATAGAAATACAAAGAGAATAAGAAATTTTTAAACTCTTCAATCTTCTCCTCAGAATGGTAAGTCAAAATTTTCTATGCTTAATCTTCATTGAAAGTGTTCATTTGAAAAGCAATATTGTCAACACCACAATCACTGTCATCTCCGTGTTCATTTGAAAAGCACTGTCATCCCCGTCATCTCCACTTCACCAGTAATTACTAGGTTAGGTTGAAGTGAGATCGCAATTTCTTTTTGATATTATCGACAAAGCTCACAAACACAATTTTCCAGATGAGTTCATCATCAATGCAAATCAAACACCAACAACGTTTGTTGCTAATGATAATGTAACAATGGCTGCTAAAAGGTAAAAACAAATTTCTCGTGATAGGGCAACGCATAAAAGAGCCATAACGGTTACTCTCTGCGAGTCCCTAGATGGTCACATTCACCCTTTGCAAATGACTTTTGCGTCCTATCGTCACCGATGGTTGAGCACTGTTGATTTGTTGTTGATTCATTTCTTTGACAATTCAAACATGGATACATTTTCTTTGGGGTGACTTATACCTAGAAGACACCAAGATCTTTACCAAACGTGAAATCTCCTACTGGTTTTTGACTTGCTTACAACGAGGAACATTTGAGTAACCATGCGCTCGATAGAAGATGTTTCAATCCCATATATAACCAAAATCAAAGAGGGTGTGTTACAAAAGTATTAGCATTTTGTCCATCCGACGCGATAACTGTTTGTTTCAACAGTCATCCTTGTAGAAATCATGTTTTGGAATTTTGTAAAGTCTATTCTAACTTTTCTAAATATTTTCTAGCTATTCTAACTTCTACTTTCGAAAAACGTTTGCTTGATTTTGTATCATAAACGTGCTGTGTTTTTAAATAGCCCTAAGTATCGATTTGTCCGTCCGACATAAAACAAGTATTCTTGTAACAGACCCAAGAAGAAAAATCCTTATAACACTCACAAAAAATACTTTTTTACTGTGGGATGCTTTCAAGGCACAATCGACCCAAAAAGTAAAGGATGCTCTTTCAAGCTACCATAGAATCTGCTTTGGTTCCAAAAAACATGACTCATTTTTTTGCAATGCATCCTTCAAAAAATTGGAAAAACATTTAGTGAGTATTTCACGACTTGTATCATGGATGCCCTTCCAATCTACCCTGATCGAAATGTCACAACCAGAGAGGTACAACCATAAAATATGTATGATGACATTTCATTATTCCTTTTTTTCTTCTCTCAGTTTGAACCTATAAAAAATGTCTACCTTATTGTAGCTTGATACTTTTCACTCATGTTGTTTGTCGTGTTCAAACTCTTGTTGAAAGGCCCACATTAAGCCGATACGACATTATTGCAACCTTGTAGCAGTTCCTCACCTCAAGTTTCTGACGACAAGAACGATGACGATAATGTAACAATAACGAATGCTACCTTATTGTAGCTTTATAATTTTCACTCACGTTGTTTGTCCCGTTCAAACTGTTGTTGAAAGGCCCTTGAGAATAGTTTGACAGTGAACTGTCAATGAACAGAGTTTCACACGCTTAATTGTTCCTTAATTATCTACAGTGTGTATCAAAATGTCTTATCCACCAACTTTCAAGGCGTACATTTCATTACATGTCTGAAAAAATATAGTGAATTTTATATCACAAGAAAGAGCTTTTCATGCTCCATCCGCTAATGTAAAATGTTTGCCAAAATATTTGTTCTTCGAAAAGATATTGAAGAAAAACTCAACGATTTGGCTCATTAAATTAATGTTGTTCATGTTTCAATGTTGTAAAAATCGTGCACTCTTGTTCTTTTGTCAATGAAAAGTTTACTGTGGAGTGTCGTATCAGGATCGTTTTCGTCCATTGCGCTCTCCAAAGTGTTCCCTACTCATTAAGTCTCAATTGTTCACTACGTAAGACATGAACTATTCCTTTTGTAATGGAACGGTTCGTGTATACCATTCACAAGGAATACATTGATCCTATGTCAAAAGGAATGAATAAATGACTCTCTTGTGAAGCGCAATATGGTATAATTAAGTCATTCAAGTGTAAAGAACCCAGTATTCGTTTTTTAATTTGTATCAATCGTAAAAAGATAAAAAGTATAAAAAGTTAAAAGATAATGCTGTTTTGTTTTTAAAAATGTCGAAGAGATCATTATTTGTGAACTGGGTTGGAATGAATGGCGCTGCTAAACACAAGAGGAAGTTGGTATTGCGTCCAAACGATAGAAATATTTACATCTTTCTTGTGCAAAATTGCCTACACATTGGTTTTGAAAGCAGTCGAGGTTTACGCAAGCATATCGATGTCAAAAATTGTTGGTATTACTATTTTGACGAAGCTCCAGATATCAAAAGGGAAGAAGTCGAGGCACATCAGCCAATCAGAAAGAAAGTATGTACGGCACACAAGCCTTCGTTCTCTATTAACGATGGCATTGGAAAGACGTTTTGGAACTGGCTGCGTACACCATGTAGAGGAGGGAAGTCTGAAAAAGAAGCGAAGCAATGTGCACAACGATGTATGAAATTTTTAATGGTTAGTTTTGACGACCTCGAATCAGAATCGTGTTTAACCGAAGAATTTGTCGATTGTTGCTTGGGTACACCCTCCATCATTATGGACTTCCTTAAAACTCTTGAAGAAGATTGGAAACTAAGTTGTTCGGCGTCATTGAATTACTTAAAATCAATATCAGACATACTGGACTTTCGAAAAGCGAACGGTGTATCCGACAGCACTTTACGTTGTTTTGCCGTAACAGAAGTTTACATACGACGTGGAAAAGAAAATCTCGGAAAGAGAAAGAGACTCGAGTATTCTCGAAACCTGGATTTGGAGACACTCATTGCTCGAAACAGTTGGGCGACCTTGGAGAAAATGGAAAACGTCATCCCAAATCACATGACGTCATCACATCAACCGTTTTAGGGACATCCTACAACAATGCAGAGCCCAACGAAACGTGTTGGCATCTCAACTGGCGTTTGCAATGAGATTCATTGCTACGTATTTATTCGTTCGTGTTAAGTGCTCCAGACCGATGACCTATCAATACTTAACCATAGAAATGATTGATAAAGCAAAGGCCAATGGAGGTTACATCGACCAAAAGGATTTTAAAACTGCCGAGAGATCCTTATTTGACACTGTGATTCTCGATTCCGAAACTCTAGTGAGACCCAAACTAAATCCTAACTGCGACTACTTGGGGAAACAATACACCGCGTTCTCGTCAGCCATGAGCGTCCTCGTTCACGAGGCTATTGGGAAATACATACACCCGACTCGCTATCGACAAATTGTGGAGACCCGGAAAGTGCGGAAAGACTCAACCAATCGGAAAGAGAAATTATTTCACGTGACCAAAAGCACAGTTCTTACGTGGCCAAAGTAGCCTATCAAAAGAGTTTGTCAAGAGACGTTGCTTCACGCAGTAAGCAATGCATGGAGAAACTGATTGGCGATAAACGAAAGGAAGTGAGTGCAGGCATGATGGATGTTTTAAGATCAATCAACAACACGGCGCGTAAATTCGATCAGCAAGTACTCGATCAAGCAGAAACGATAATGTCACAGCCCTGCAGTAGTTCATCTGAAGGAGCTGTTGGCGAGGCTAACAACGGCGATGATGCAACAATAACGAATACCATTCCAGCTAACTTAGAAAGCTCTGCCACTACGGATTTGCATGTAGATCGAGCACTTGTACCACTTATAAGTTCTGACGTGAATTTGAAGAAAATTCACAAGGGAAGAAGACGTTTGTTTGTGTAAAGGCCTTGCAAAATATGGCAAAGGATTTTGGACACTTATACTTAAAGATCCTGAATACTCTTTTCATCCGTGTCGTAACAAGAACATGCTGAGAATGCGCTGGGATTCCCAGGCATATAAACGTAACGCAGAAGAATATTTGAAAAGTATTTCGGTTGTATGAAGCACGTATATACTTTAGTTGAAAACTACTTTCAATTGAAAATCTCAGCGATTGTTAATCTTTGCTTCACCCTCGATTTCTCCCTTATATAAACAAAATGGTGATTATATTAATTTGGCATGTTTTCTTTTGAAATTCCCTGTAATTTACAATATACTATATCATATCATTAGGTTCTATTTGAACTAGATTCTGCCAGCTGTTTTTCTGCTTTCCTGTTTTCCTGGTTTATTTCTATTTGAATCTAAAAGAAGACAGTTGTTTAAAAGAGAATCGAAAAAATAAAGATTTAAATCGCATGGTTGCTGATCACAATCTTACCTCTTATGTCATTGTCAACGGTTTCGGCCTGGTACAAGAAAACGCCTTCTTCGTCGGAATAAGGCCATCGGTTCAAGGGGGTTCCCATAGAAAAAAACTAAATATTGAAATGCTTTGATATAACAACTTTTATTGATTTAACTCAAAAGAACTAGCCAATACAATGCAAAATCAACAATTTTTTTCCGAAAATTATCTTAGCAATTTGCTGATTCAGCAAAAATGGTCACAAATGTAATGTTAAACAGTCAATTTTGTAAACATCATAACTAACAAACCAGTAAGCTTTGAGACACAAAATTTGGCACCTAGTTCCCTTATATAAAACCAAAGAAAATGAGTGAAAAATATTTTCTTATATCTGACTTGAGCAACCATAATGGTTATCAATTATTTTTCGGTCCATTCAAGTTATGCAGAAATGAGTCAACACCCAAAAATATGAGCAACAATATTGTCAGTAAAAAATTTGTTCCACTCATTAGCTACCTGTGTATTTCAAGATGTTTTTGTGAAAAGTTGGTGCCATTTGCATTAATAATAGAGAAAATATGATGTTTTCTCTGCTCAAAGATATGTGAAAATAGCAAACCGGAGAAAAACGCATTAAAAAATCAAGTTAACAAAAATATCTTAGAAACCACCAGTACTATAGCTTTCCTGGGGCTCTAATTCCTTTTCCTTGTCAATAAGTCCCTTTTTAATTCCTCTCAAGGTCTTTCTTCTTTTTTTCCCTTTTTCGGATGATTTTCTGGCTCCCTTAACGACATGGGCTCTATCCCGCATCTCAGTAATACGTTGAGAACAAAAACCTGCGGATATGCCAAAACTTTTGTAAACTTGCAGCATACCAACACTTCCCTCATTAAACTCTAGAACTGCAGCATCTACACCCATCTCTTAACACTGATCTGCCTACATATACTGATTTGGGACACTTGCTCCAGATAATGTTGTTCAACGACTCGTTAGTGTTTTGCGTTTCACCGTGCAAACATTTACTCAAAACAGCATCAGAAGACAAATCCGTAAACATTGGTTTGATAATATCGTGTATATACTTCGGCACATTTATAGATGTTTCAAGATTCTCTTGACCAGAAGATTGATACTTACACCAGCTATCTTTCCCTCTAGGGCAAAATCTGTGACGAAATTCAGCATCGCCAAATGCAGTACAATGCCACAGAATTGCCCCAACAGCTTTTTTCATGGCGTATAAATTACAAGTTAGAAGTAAAACTTTTTGACTCAAAAGGGCAGTCCTGGCATGTGATCTTCAATGCATGAGCATATCCCATGCGCAACGATAAATCATCAAAAAATTTCACATTTGTCGAATGACATTCCGGACAGCATAACACATTCGATAAAAAGGTTTTCAACATCTTCAAGTTCACGATTAAATTATAATTCTCATCTTCAACTTCTTCTGCAATATTGAAACATGAATTGTTCACTTTTTGACTGCGAACAGATTCCTCAGTATTTGATTCTTTACGAGAATCTGTAGATTTTGTTTGATGTCCATAAAATTTATGCATTCGTTTGCGTTTGCGTGATAAATTGTTTTTATTAGCCATTCTAAAATGAAATATAATAATAGTGCTTAGTGTTGTTCAGCAACAACAAAGGATGCTAAACTAAGCATCTTCTATTTACAGACAGCTTCTGCTGAAGCATAATATAAAAAAACGCTATAACCACCCTCTCTGAGCAACGGCTTAGCTTACCCGCCCTTTTCTCTCTCCTTTATTTTTCCAACAACCCATCCCCTACCCTTTACTAAATCACATATCCCTACTGTGCCTTCCATGATAGTATTCTCATCTGTAACTACAACCTTACCTAGTTAAACACTTGATTGATGTTCAGCTCATACCAAAAAGTCTAGTGCCACTTATTCATTTTTGCCTTCCTAAGAAGGACTGTTTTGGTATTTGTAAGGTATGTTCATCAACCCAAAAGCAAAGTAAAAGAGCAAATAATGATTAAAAGTCTAACCTGAAGTATGTAAAGATCTAAAGTAGGATTTTCTTGACTTGCTTTGGTTGTTTCTTCTTTGTTGTTGTGTTGCTGCAAGCACCACTTCTTCTTCTTCATGCCACAGACCTTTTTTACTGCTGAGAAAGCGATTTTCAGTGTTCTGTGTATTTTGCAGAATATATTGTAAATGCAGACCGAGAACATGGCAATAAACAGACCAACACAGGAAAGGTGAAGTTGGTGGGTTCTTAGTTAAAATTTTACGTCATACAGGTGCTGCTTTGGAGAGAAATTTGCACCACAGCACAAAAAGGCAAAAATAAACATATTTCTGCTAAAATTCACTTATTTTAAGGCACACCATCGAAAAGTACGATAAATTTTGCATATAAAACATTCAAAAATGAAAATTTGAAAAATTTTGAGATTTTGGCAGATTTTTCTATGGGAACCCCCTCAAGGGGGTTAGCAAATCCTCTACGCAGTACCTGAGCCGTGTCTTCTTCGTCAAAAACAGAAATTGGACTGTCGAAATGCTGCATCAACTGTGTGTCAGCTAGCTCATTGGCCATGATCCAATGCTCATTGAAAGGTTGAAAAATAAAGAGATCACGCTTTTAAAGTGATCCAAGCTGACAACAACTTCGGTCTGAGACCACCAAAAACGCTTGTATAAACTTTGTGCAAACGTACTGTTAACTAGCTGGTCGTATGGTCGCTATTCATACTTGCTGAACAAGGCAAAACACTCCCTATATACACTGACACCCATTCTATTAGATTGGACTGGGAACGAACTGTATCAAACTGCAATATTGCTAAACATATTTCTTTTTGTGAAATCGTGAGCGGTTACAAGCACGGCAACTTTTGCAATCTCTTTTGAAAGACTGGACTCTATTAGAAAGAACTGGGAACGAACTGTATGAAATTGTGATATTGCCAAATATATTTCTTTTCTGAAATCGTGTAACAAAGCGTAGGCTTGCAAGGTGTTACAAGCGCGGCAAACTTTTCAATCTCTTTTGGGAAGGTACTGATTGTCTTCCAATGCCATTTTGAAACTCTCTCAGCCTTTTCCATGTACATTATCTTGGTCATCTATATATTAATAGCCGATTCTCTGTCTGTCTGTCTGTCTGTCTGTCTGTTTGTTTGTAAGTCACGCAAAATGGTAGATTGAGTTGTGAGCGAAATTATTTCTTTTTTTGTGTGCGACGTGAGTTCGAAGCAAATACATTGCAACCCCAATCAAACGTGACCTTTTTTGGCTGATGAACTAATAGGAATAACGTTTTGTTTTTATCATTATTGTTAGTTTTATATTCCACGTTGACTTCGCTTTGAAAACAGTACATCAACTAAATACAAAGAAACTAACTGATTAAACATTTTGGACAAAAAGCAGCCGTGGCAGAACGTGGCAGCATATGTTCGGTTTGCCACTAACTCTTGCCTGACTGTCTGAGACGGGTGAACTTTTTTTTTGAGCAATCAAAATGTTTAAAAACCGATAGGTAAAAAAAGAGTATCATACCAAAACAAAATGATTTTTTTTTTGCTTTTCTTTTGATAAATTAATTTCTTCTTTTAATTGTTAAGCGTTCTAATCGAACGTTTTTTTATTCTATTTATTCATTTAGCACGTGCCTTTTTTCTCTCCTCCGTGTGAACTTTTTAAGAAGAGAAACCATTTTCCCCCTGTTTGATAGCACCCATGTTAGAGCACAACTTTTTTAAAACAGAAGCTAATAAAAAGTTGAAGTTTTCTCTCTCTACGTTTTGAGTGTATTGTTACACTGATAAAAGATTGGTTTTACCAGAGGTTGTGACTTCGAATCTGCTTCTGGTTGCACAAAAGTTGTACGAGCCGTTTATAAGGAAATTTGACGTTTATTGATACAGTGATACAGAGCAGGTGGACATGGGCGGCGAGCGACGCCGCCTTGGCGGCTAGTCTATATATTAATAGCCGATTCTCTGTCTGTCTGTCTGTCTGTTTGTTTGTTTGTAAGTCACGCAAAATGGTAGATTGAGTTGTGAGCGAAATTATTTTTTTATGTGTGCGACGTGAGTTCGAAGCAAATACATTGCAACCCCAATCGAACGTGACTTTTTTTGGCTGATGAACCAATAGGAATAACGTTTTGTTTTTATCATTATTGTTAGTTTTATATTCCACGTTGACTTGGCTTTGAAAACAGTACATCAACTAAATACAAAGAAACTAACTGATTAAACATTTTGGACAAAAAGCAGCCGTGGCAGAACGTGGCCGCATGTTCGGTTTGCCACTAACTCTTGCCTGACTGTCTGAGACGAGTGAACTTTTTTTTTGAGCAATCAAAATGTTTAAAAACCGATAGGTAAAAAAAGAGTATCATAAAACACAATGTTTTTTTTGCTTTTCTTTTAATAATTTAATTTCTTTTTTTAATTGTTAAGCGTTCTGATCGAACGTTTTTTTATTCTATTTATTCATTTAGCACGTGCCTTTGTTCTCTCCTCCCGTGTGAACTTTTTAAGAAGAGAAAGCATTTCCCCCTGTTTGATAGCACCCATGTTAGAGCGTTTTTTAAAACAAAAACTAATAAAAAGTTGAAGTTTTTTCTTCCTACGTTTTGAGTGTATTGTTGTACTGATCAACGATTGTTTTAAAAAATAAATAAGTAACACATTATGAAATTTGTGTTTTTTTGGAACCATTGTTTAAACTGATATTTGATGTTTGATTTCGAATCTGCCTCTGGCTGAACACAGGTTGTACAAGCCGTTTTTCAAGAAATATGAAGTTTACTGGGGTCTCCGGGGTGACACAGAGCAGGTGCACATGGGCGGCGAGCGACGCCGCCTTGGCGGCTAGTCTGTTATTAAATCCCGCGAGCCTAAAGCTTCGTAGGTAGTTATAAAAGCTGTAGAGTGTTATTTTTTTATTTGTTTATTTTATTGTTTATTTTATTTTTATTTTTATATTCGTGCACTCTTGTTCCTTTGGGATTGACAGATTTGTTCCGTTCAGCGGAGAGCAAAACGGAGTGCCTGAAAACGACCTATTTGTTCTTGATAACGCGCTTAATTGTTAACAAAATGTTCCGCTTTGCCGTTCTCATATTGTTCTCACTTATATGGACCAAACTATTATGTTTTAAAGAGAACAAGAGCCAGATGGCGCAAAACGGTAGCAGCAATTGTACTTAAAGTTATCAAAGGTTACTACAAAGTTCTTTGAGGCTTGTGTTTCTTTATATCTCACTGGTGGAAAACAGGCATAAACGATAAATTTGTTAAAATGATTAGTTAGTGTAAAAAGGCTCTAATCATAAACCACCAGAAATTAATTTATTTAAAGACAAAAGAATTATACATGCGTGAGCTGTATATGATTTTTTTATAAGAAAATTTTTTGTAAGACTATGTGTAGAAAAAAAACACGCGTTTCGAAAAAAAAAATATGTTTTTAATTATAATTTCATGAAACCAAAAATGAATTCAATCAAATAACTGCCTTTTCGAACTAGATCTTTGAAAGCCTTAATACAGAAACATAATGTATAGTTAGCTAACAACTGAGGCAATAATAAATTTTGAACTGATAAGCTTTACTAACAAGAAAAGCAACATATCAAGTATTTTCAGTTAGCGCAATGAACTAAAAGTCCCATTTTTATGTAGGCCTATTTGATAAGAATTCATTCTTTCATGGTTTAAGCTACAAAATATCAGATTATGTACTTTTGAAACAAAACGCAATCTAATGTTTGTTATAGAAAAGCTTCCAAAATTCGAAGGCTGCGTTCCTTCGTTAGAACTTACATTGCGTAATTAGTAGAGTCACGCAGACTCTAAATCGCAGACTAATTGCCATTTCGGCCGGAGTAGGAGTAGGAGGAGGAGGAGGAGTAGGAGTAGGAGTAGGAGTCCGCGGGTGTTTTAATACGGTATTCGCTATCGCTGCTACCGTAACAAATGATTCTATTCTTCAAAAGGAATTGATCATTCTTTGGTGGAAAGAACAAACAAATTACTCTCTTGTGATTCGTTAAACAGTATAAAAAATGTTGACTGATGTTTAAAGAACAGAAATGACAAGGAGAAGAGAGGAATTAATCGATTACAAAATAAAAAGATGTCAAAAAGAACACTTTTCGTAAACTGGGTCGGAATCAATGGAGCAGCCAGACACAAAAGGAAGTTGGTATTGCGACCTAGTGATACGAACATCTACATTTGTCCAGTAAAGAACTGCTTGCACGTTGGCTTCAAAACCAGTCGAGGATTACGGAAGCATATCGATAAGAAGCACGGTTGGTATTATTATTTTGACGAAGCACCAGACGTGAAGAGGGAAGAAATAGTCGCCTATCAACCGACGAAAAAGAAAATTTGCACAGCCAACAAACCTGCATTTTCCGTAAACGAAGGCATTGGAAAGGACTTCTTGGAGTGGCTTTGCACGCCCTGTGGTGGAGGAAAATCCGAGAAAGAAGCGAAACAATGTGCACAAAGATGTATGAAGTTTCTTATGGCCAGCATTGACGATGTCGAATCCGAATCTGTTTTAACGGAAGAATTTGTCGACTGTTGCTTGGGTACGCCCTCCATCATCATGGATTTCCTGAAAATGCTGGAAGAAGATTGGAAAATTACCAGTTCGGCGTCCTTAAATTACTTAAAGTCGATATCAGATATATTGGATTTTCGAAAGGCCCACGGTGTGTCCGACAGTACTTTGCGTTGTTTTGCCGTGACCGAAGTATACATAAGACGTGGTAAAGAAAATCTGGGCAAGAAAAAGAGACTGGAATATCCTCGCAACCTCAATTTAGAAACGTTGATTGCAAGAAATAGTTGGGCGACTATGGAAGAAATGGAAAACGTTATCCCTTATCACATTTGTCGTTTTCGGGACGTTTTGCAGGAGTGTAAAGACGCCCAAAGAAGTCCGTCCGTATCGCAACTGGCATTAGCAACGAGATTTGTCGCTACCTATCTATTCGTGCGTGTCAAATGCTCCAGACCGATGACTTATCAGTACTTGACCATCGAAATGATAGAAAAGGCAAAGACAAACGGAGGTTTCGTCGATCAGAAAGAATTCAAAACTGCCGATAGGTATTTGTTTGATACTGTTATTTTAGACTCTGAGACTTTAGAAATTCTTGATTTTTATATTGACTTAGTACGACCGAAACTGAACCCGAGTTGCGATTACTTGTTGGTCACAAACAAAGGTAAACAATACACTGCATTCTCGACTGCGATGAGCATTCTCGTTCACGAAGCCATCGGAAAGTACATCAATCCAACTCGTTATCGTCAGATCGTCGAAACAGAGAGTGCGGAAAGATTGACTCCGTCCGAACGAGAAGTTGTTTCACGAGACCAAAAGCACAGTTCGCACGTGGCGAAGGTGTCGTATCAAAAGAATCTGTCCAGAGACGTTGCTTCGCGTAGCAGACAATGAATGGAAAAGCTGGTCGGTAATAAACGAAAAGAAGTGAGTGCAGACATGATGGACGTTTTTAGGACGATAAACGACACAGCTCGTACATTCGATCAACGTGTACTCAATCAAGCCGAAACGATTTTATCACAACAACCGTGAACTAGCTCGTCATCGCAAGTGATCGTCGATGGTAACAACAACGATGACGACATAACAATAACGGAAACTATCCCGTCTACTGTCGGAAAAGACGTTACAAAGAAATTACAACAACGAAATCAATCGTTGGTGTCTTTGATCAGTTCGGACATGCAGTTAAAACGAGAAGTCGTCAACGAACTAACCAAACAAACTCGGGTGAAATTTACGAAAGAGGAAGACTTGTATTTGTGCAGAGGCATCTCAAAGTACGGCAAAGGTTGCTGGTCTCGCATACTAAAGGACTCGGAATACTCGTTTCATCCTTGCAGAAACAAAGACTCGCTTAGGGTGCGTTCGGAATCTTTGGCATTCAAACGCAATACTAGCCCCTCGGGAAATTAGATAATGATGATTCTTTTGTATTGTATTTCTTGATCTTGTATTAAAAAAAGAAAACACCGTTCAATTTCAAAGTTACTTTTCTTTGTTTTGTTCTTCTTCAGATACAAAGTCGTTCGGCGGAGGAGGGACAATGCACTCCTCTTTTTTACTGTCGGAATCAATATAAAACTAGAAGCCTCAGGGCTTGAACAATTTCCGCATCAGGCCTAGAGGAAATAGCTTTAGGCTAATTTTTCAAGATATCTGAATGGCTATCCATTCTGTTCTTGTTGCGTACGTGAGAACAGGTCTATCACAATTCCCAAAGTATGACTTATGGTTCACATGAAGAATAAAATGATATTCGATAGAAGTGAACCAAAATCATTTGAAAATCAAGGAAAAATCAGGGAAAAATCTGCAAGTAACTGCCAACTTTAATATCAGGACCTTTCAATTGTTATTGGTGCACACCTTCCAAATTTTGTCAGAAATGTGAATTCGGTAATATATTTAAGTAAACATTGTTGGTAATTAAATAAACATTGAAATTGTTCATAACTTGCATTAATACGAGCAGGAGAAACTTGGGCATTTCAAAGATTTTAATCCATGACATTTAACAGGAATTACAAGAAGATAAAAATTATACATATATAACTTAAATCAACATAACATACAATACGAAAATCTATTTCTACTAAACTCGCCAGTGGCGGATCCAGAGGTAAGCCACAACTTGTGTAGGAGAGTGTTAGCAATTCAAACATAAAAGAAAAAGGTTCAAATAATCCCATTGATAACATGAACTGAATTCACAACTTATGTTAATGCGCTTCTCCACAAGTTGCGACTACACTCTAGATCCACCAATGTCTGCATATTACCACTTCTATGGAGTCTACAAATAACACCAATGTGCCCGAAGAGGCAAATAACACAATAAAACTTTGTTAGAATCTGTATGAAAATGTTTTTTTCGAACATGATATACCTTAAGGGGATTTTTTTTGCGTGGACTAATTTTTGCGAGCCAAGGTTTGAGAGCGTTTTACGTGGATTAATATTTTTATTTCAGAGCTTCTCAAGGAAAATGTTTGGATTTATATTTGCGAATGGGCACAAAATGCAATGTGTGTACTTTATAATATAGCTTAGAATTAGCAGCAAAAATCACCATTTCCATGCCTGCCACATTGCAAAACCAATAGTTGCTTCATAAGTATATACAAGGAAATAGTTAATGCATGAAAGGTACGCAGAGCCAAAAAATGAGCAAATAAAATCATGAAATTTTGCGTGGATTTATTTTCGCGAATCGTTTATGTCTTGACGTTTTGCGTGGATTTATTGCAAAACTTAATCCACGCAAAAAAAAAATCCCCTTAGTGTATTGTGTCCTAGAACATATTACACTCCAAATTTTCACAAGGCTTTACTGATCTCATTGTATGTATATAATTGGTTGGAATCTAATCTTCATCCAAAAAGTTTGTTTTCCATAATCCAAACTAAATCATTGTGCCTCCATTGAGCGGTTTGCAGGATTATTTAGAACGATGTCATCTTAAAATCTTTTAAACGTGAATTTAAAACTAATCAGTTCCACACAAGTGATAACTTGACCGAGCATTGTACAGTGATGAATAATTTGATACAGTCTGGAATTCCCCAAATTGCTCCCTTCTTTAATTTATTACCGCTTTTCAATTCACTATGACGCTTCGAAGCCAGAAAAACAGTTTTATAAGACACATCGTTCACCAATATCTTGCACATGTTTATACTTTCAGTATGTATATATATGTTTGAGTCAATTAATTCACTGTGATTTGTGCTGCAATGATAATTTCATTTGTTTTTTGTTTTTTTCAATATCTTCAACTTTCGGTGTAATATTTATTAAATGAAATGAACATGTTTCATGCATTTATTGATAAGATGTATTCACCAGTAATGTTGATACTACTTCTCTGCTGTGATATTGAAAGTTTTTTTCACAGCTAAGTTTCGTTTACTATCAAACCTTCACCTTCTTTTTCAAGAATTTTTCCCAGAGTCAGCTAAACATCAATATTTCCTCCATAAGTAATGTTCTCATGATTATATTTCGATTGCAATAGTAGATAAAGTCTTAAAATTCTTCTTCAAAGCTTCTTCTACATCAACATCTTCCTACACTCAAAACATAAAACAAATCGGTTCGAGAACGTTTCACGTGTTCGGTGTGCATATTTTACTGACTTTTTAAAGAAATTTTAAAGATAATTGAATTGGAAATTTTAAATATAAAACGGCTAAAATAACTTCTAAAAGTGTTTAAAAGTATAAAAAGCTTATTATTTTTTGCGAATTATTATTGAAAGTGGCCTTTTTGTATTACATTTTGCATAGAGTTTTGGGTCTGTCATTAACTATTCTGAATAAACAAACAATCCGAAATCCGAACGGACTTTCCGAAAACAGCAAAAAACTGTTACGGAGAGAGATAGATAGAATGTCTAAATCAAACAATTTCCTTCGCTAAGGCGCGGAAATTGAATGATTTTTAAAGTTAAATAACACGTACTGGTATAATGCTTGTATAACTTGTCAAGTTCTAACATGCATCTTTTACCTTTCACTTGGTTGTTTTGAAAGTAGATGATGTACTCTTCAAGTACTTTGTCATCTTTCATGGCTACAATATTGTAGAAGAACTCCGTCCCTACATATCCTAGAAGGGAATGCAAAAGGAGCAAATGATAATACTTAAAAGTAAATGTGTTCATAGACTTTACATAACCTTGCTTACTTTGACTTTGTTCTTCTTCGTCTGAACTGATAACAAAAAACGATTGTGCTTTAGGGGGGGACAACACGTCCGCAATAACCTGTGCCAACCTTTCCTCACTACTGTAAACCTCCGCTGGGCTTTCAAATAACTTTGCCAGTACTTCCTCTGACATTTCATACATCGTTAAAGAAAGAAATTCAGAGAGCTGAAATATTTTTTATATATACTCACATCTGTTAAGGATGACTGATTTCAAAAAAAGATGTTTGTCAAAGTTGATGCTTTCATGTATATAAGTCGGCTTTGCTACTTATACCATTCAAAATATTTTGGCGATGGAGGGACGACGCACTCTCCTTCAAGCCAATCTAAGAAACCCTAACCCTAGTTTTAGTTGACCGCAGATGATCAAAGTTGATGCTTCAAAGAGCAAAAGTCAACTTTGCTACTAAAACATCTTCAAATAGTGGTAGACATGGTGAATTTACTTTGAGGTGTCCAATAAGCTTCACGTCATTGCTCACACTAATCTTTGCTGACATGTGTACTTTTAACATGCATCTTGAAAACGAAGCTTGGCATGAAAGCGAGGCCGTGGTTGTCAATGGAGATAATCAAAGTTGATTGTTGAAATTGTAAATGTCAGTTTTGCTACTCATGCTTTCCAAAATAGTGGTAGCCCGTCTTTTTCTGTGGAAGCCCGTGGAAGCCCGTGGGAAGCCCGTCCTTTTTATGAGGGTTTGACCGGAAGCCCAGAAGCCCGTCCTTTTTGCACACCAACTAATATTTTCCACAGCCTGGATTCTTTTTATAGGTCTACGCACAGGCTGTGTTTTAGTTTTATGAATGCTGTGAAAAAGACGGACTCACGGGCTCACAGTCAAACCTTTGTAAAAAAGACGGGCTCCATACGGGCTCAGGAAGGGCTCCAAGGCAGAATCACGGGCTCCTCTTAAATCAGCTGATATTGGCTTCCTTATTCAAGAGACAACTCTGAAATGATGGCCTTGATATGCCAATATTCTTAGTGTGTGCACAGTCTATGAATTATGACATAGACTGTGAGCAAAATAAACGATAACGAGGGTAAACGTGAAAACGAGGCTGTTATTATTGTTGTAGCGATGGCAACTATCATTGCTTCGTGTTGCCAATGCACCAGTCAAAGCATTACCTTTATATCTATGGAGCCCGCTATTTGACAGTGGAGCCCGTCGTGAGCCCGCCTTTTTCAGAGAAGTTATATATTTGTCATTAGTCTGAATATGTGTGAAGGTTCATTCACTAGGCTAAACGATCTACCTTTGAAAATTTACTTTTCACCAAAAAAGACGGGCTCACGGGCTCACAGTCAAACCTTTGTAAAAAAGACGGGCTCCATACGGGCTGAGGACGGGCTCCAAGGCAGAATCGCGGGCTCCTCTTAAATCAGCTGATGTTAACTTCTTTATTCAACGCACATTTCTGAACCCCTGGTCTTGATGTGCCAATATTCTTAGTATGTACACAGTGTATGAATTGCAACGAAGATTGTGGCCTCAATAAACGATAACAATGCTACAAGTGAAAACGAGGCTGTTGTGGTTGGTGTGGTAACGACATAAAAAATCCAACTTACGGCCACAACAATATTGCGCATTAAGGAACTTTCAATTTTCTTAGAATTTAGTTGCTTCGCTGGCTGAGCCATATCATCAATGTTTGACGCGCAGTGAACAGCATTTTGTTAGCTAACTTAAAGTAGCTTGATACTTTTCAATCATGTTGTTTGTCTCGTTCAAACTCTTGTTGAAAAGCCCACATCAAGCCGAAACGATATTATCGCAAACCTCGTAGCAGTTTTTCACCTCAAGTTTCTGACGACAAGAACGATAACGATGATGTAACAATAACGAATACCATTCCGTACAATCCCGAAAGCAATGCTTCGTGTAGATCAACCATTCGTATCTCGAATCAGTTCCGATGTTACGAATGTTGCGATATTACGAAGAGGAAGTCGTTCATGAAAATCTAAAAGTTCTTCGAAAGTAAAATTTACAAAAGACGAAGACATTTTCTTGTGTAAAGGTATCTCCAAATACACGGGTTTTTTTTATAAGCAACCAATGTCAGACCTTAGTAGTAATGTTGCTTAAAAAATGACCATTTTTTTAGTAGTAATGTTGGTTAATTTAAGTATTTAAGTACAAAGTGTAGGACATAGTACTGCAATCTACTGTGGCAATTTTAAGAAATGTGCTGTAGCTATGCTAGTGCTGCATCATTTCAAAATTTCATGTTGATAATTCATGTAATGTCCATGTAGTACTGCTGCTTAACTTTTTGAGAAAATTTACTAGTGTTGCTCATAAACGTGTAACCGTTTAGTTTCCCCATGATGCCGTTAGCGCCCCAAGATTTCTCCGCCCTTCTTTTGGTGTAAAAAAAGGATTATATGTTTATAAAAAAAACGTGTACGGCAACGGTCGTTGTAGTCTTGTATGGAAGAACACTGAATACTCGTTCCGTCAAATAAGGACACGCTTCGAATGTAAAATAAATAAAATGAATATAAAATACTCGTTCCATCCTTGTTGAAATAAGGACGCGCTTCGAATGCGATTTGAATCGTTGGAATACAAACATAGTGGAGTAAAACAAAATCCTGCGGTTTGAATTATGTTTTATTTCCAAAGCTTCAATATTTTCAGTTTAGTAAGCTTCCTTTTATTGCGAATAAATATTGCAATGTTCTTTCTTACGCACTTCTTACCCGAATACCTGTGGTTCTTGCGCGTTCTTACACGTTCTTACTCGTTCTTACACGTTCTTACACGTTCTTACTCGTTTTAACTTAGTGATGCCTATTCAGTGATGGATTTTGCCAAGTTTATTTTTACTTGCTTCTTGCCCAAATAGCTGCGCTTCTTACGTGTTCTTACACGCTGTTACCTATTCTTATTCAGGGTACCTAAGTTGTACGTTGAAACATGAGTTTGATTATCTTTTGTGATATTGTAGAAATGGAAAAAAGTATACCAAGCGCTTAGGTATTATTTCCATAAGAAATATTGCTCGTGTAGTACCATACGGTCACATTTTAATTGTACTTTTTTGTTGCTAATATCGCATGAACAAATGGATCATTGCTCAAAGGTGGTTTCTTCCAGACAAACATAAGGATATGTTTACGTCTGTATACAACAGCAAAGATGCCTCCTCGTCAGAAAACAGTGACTGCAGCTGCAACAGCTGTTCTGGCACTAAAGAAGTATATGAAGATGAGCTTCCAGATGAAGAAACACCATAAGACATTTAGGCAAACCTCAATGATACGTCAAGGTTTACAGATACCGATAAAGATATAAAACCAGATATTCAACTTCGGTTCAATCATCTATAAGAAGGCGCAAATAAGTATAACAATTTGATTTGTACTTTCTTCCTTAGAAATAAAAAAAACACTTGAAAGCAGTCATTAATTGGAAGCAGGAAGTAAGAAAAAATTAAAACATTCTCTTGCCAGATACAACTGTGCAAGAACGAGAAACAACGCGTAAGAATCCAGGGTATTTGAGTACGAAGTGCGTAAGAAAAAACTTTTTTACATTCTCTTCCCAGGTATCGACGTACAAGAACACATAAGAAGTACAGCTATTTGGTTAAGAAGCAAGTTAAAAGAAAGTTAGAAAAATTCTCTTACAATGTACGACTGAATAAGAACGAGTAAGAACGTGTAAGAACGCGTAAGAAGCACAGATATTTGAGTAAGAAGCGAGTGACCTATTCTGTAAGGCTAATAAGTGTTTATGAGGCGAAAAGTCTGATGTCTGTACTGTTATAGCGAGGTTTACATCAAATTATCTCGATTTGAAAGTAACGCCCCCCAGTGAACCGAATTTTGTCAACTAACTTTTTGAGAAGATGCGTTAATTAAATACCATCTGAAAGTTTGAAATTCGTTGATTCATGTTAATTACCACACACTTTGAAATCCAAATTGGAAATTTGCGTTAATTTTTGATGGCATTCATTATGGGCCCGTTAATTATTTGCTTCGTTATTTTCGTGTAAAGGTAATTTTGTAAAAAGAAAACAGTCGGGCGTTTTTGGCTGTCGATGTCCGGGGCGCTGGAGTTTTGTTTTTCATTGCTATCTGCACGAAGTGGTGGAAACATCAAGGCACTTTCACTTTCATAAAGTTATGTAAGTTTGTTTGTTTTCTGAGTTTACTTTTTTATTTTGAACTAACATGTTCGAAGCAATCTGAACAACTGCCACAGTTTCTGTGCGACCGTCAGTTTCTGTTGTTCTCCTTTAGTCTTAAATGACAGCCATTTGATTATTGCTGCACAGACACTTTGTGTTGTAAAATATAATAATCACGTTCACGTTCTTTGAAACCTTTCACGTTCTTCGAAATACTGAAGTATTCTGTAGTAACACCCTTTAAAGACACAAACTTCAACTTGTAAACTGACTGAGGCTGCAAGCAAGAGTGATCAAACAAGCACTTGTTAGGGATATTCAGAGTCAGTCAAAAAAGGTTGAGTCGTCGTCCGACATTACACACTGCTTCCTCGACCAGCCTCTTCCACTACAAATCATGTGTATATACAATATTTGAGTATGTGAATTAAGTCAACTAAAAAATAATAAGTTTCACATTTTACATTACTTAATGAGAAAGGTTGTTTTCAGCATTTCAGGAAGTTCTTTATACATATTTCAAAAATGACAGCTTGAACAAACTCTATAATATTTACAATATTATTATAATGTTTTTATTCTACTCATCCATTTTTCCATATATTCCCTCTCATATAACTTCCTGATGTTGGGTGAAAATTCAATGTTGGATGAAATCGAATTTATCATTTGAAGGTTTTTAATCTAATTTTCAGAACTTTCGAATGTTCATTCATTCTAAATTTGTAAGTTCATTTAGACGAGATGGTCACCATCACAAAACCTGTAAGGCTTGATGGCCACAACCCTATTGTTACTGCTGTTGTGCAGTTAAGCATTAGTTTTAGTTTAATTTATATTTACAGTGTGTGTGTTTGGCCTTATTTGCAATACCATTTTATATTCTTTTCAAGTGATATTTCAGTCGCTTTAGTGCGTTTCATTATCACTCTTTCCACCTTTGTTTAGTGTCACTTTAGCTTTAGTCTTTTGTCATTTATCCCATTTTTCTTTTGTTATTTAGTGGAGTGTTATCGTCATTAGTCATGTTTGGTTTTTTACTGTGTAAGCGTATGTTACTCTTTGTCTTGGAGTAGAGTGATATGCAATGTCTGGTTATGTGGTTATATGTGTTATGTGACACGTATTTTAGTGAGTATTTGTTTTATGAAATTTAGTTAGATATATTTTGTTCTGTGTGATATATATACCCTATGCCTTAAGTTAGGGGCTTGAACACCTATTCTTGCTGACAAATGGCTAGTTCTTTTGTTGCATCATTTGGCAACTGGCAAATTCCGTCAATCTGTTATCAATTAAGGATTTCTTTCATTGCATTGTACATACTTAAGGGATAATGTATGTAGTGGAAAATGTAGTACCAATGTTTCTCTCAGACTCCAAGACTTGGGAAGGGTGGGTTAACATTTCAATATAAGTATAAATTCAGTATAAATCCATGCTCTGACCACTTTGATTTATTCACCTTTGCATATTCTCAAACTTGTTAAGCTCTCAAGCCATTAATCTTGGCTTTCACAGAATCAACCGTTGTATTTAGGGTTACAATTGGAGTAATCTTTGTGGAAAAATGTATCACAAACAGCAATTCTCTTCAAGGATTTTGTTAAGAACACGACGAAGTGTCATCAGTCCAGTCTTTGCATTCCTGGACATTTCATCTTTTGATTTTTTTTGTTTTTTTGGCTTTTCTAGTGTCTTTCTTCTCATCCTTCTGACTTTCATTTTGCCAGATGTTTGATCTTGTTTTTTATCTTTTACTTTATTCTTTATAGCCTTTTCTGTTCTATTCGATTCACTGTCACTGCTCAACATGGCAATGGTCTGTCCAGGTTGTGTGTGTCTCTCTCCAGAGCATCAACTTATCTATTTATGTGATACTTTTATGTTAAAGAAAATTGGATTCGTTTGCTCCCCGGCTTGAACAAAATTTGTTTAAGTTTTGTATAGAACTCTCCATTTACGGCTTCTATATCACCAAAACATAAAATGTAATATCTATTAGGAAAATACACTGATAAAGCAATTTTGATATATTAACTAATCTAGAAAACAAGACTTTTTCGGGACTTTAAGATAATCTAAAAAGTACCTCTCTGTTTGTTAAGATTGAAATACACGATACGTTTAATTGATGAATATAGTTAGATACAGGAAACTTATAAGTTTAAATGTAGATTGCCACCTATATACACAATCAGTTTAAACTCATTTGTTGATAGAAAAAACTTCTCTTTTTGCAATTGAAATCACTTAGCGCAGACATGTGTTGGTAGCCTTAGTAACTATAGCAACATCAAATATCATTGAAGGAAATAATAGGGGAACAAAAAGAAAAGAACAAATCAAGTCACAAGTTTTCTAGGGTTTATAGTGCTTTTAATGCACTCCTTAACCAATTTCGAATGACATATTTTTCAGAATACAAACTCTTCCAATTTCTCCATGAACTGTTTTCTATTTTTATGCTTTGCAAGTGCAAAAAAAAAAAATACTTTCACCCACTATACTGAAGTCTTTCTGCACAATTTTCTTCAAAATATCACCGTAAAATGAGGTTAGTAAAGAGCATCACAATAGAGCTTTTGTTCACTTAATCTAAATTCAATAGATAAATGGTCCTACTAGTTGGCCAAAGTTGATAAAGAACTTACGAAACTAGAAGAAAATGCTCATCTTTGCTGTTTTAATGATCAGTTTTTTTATGTTCCAACTAAATGATCCAATTAAAATTATTGTGTATTGAAGCCTTCATCCAGTCTCCATTTATATGATATTGTGAACTGGTTCACCGCCTTTTGTACTGTTGTTTATACTTTTACTGGGAATTGCAAGTATTTATGTAGTGCATATACATATTGTCAAATATTTTATGCCAAGCTGTATTATTTCCATGGTCTTGTTTTCAGTGCTTTTATAAACTTCAAGTGAAAGAAGATGGTTGCACAATCTATTCTTATTACTGGTTGTAATCGGGGCTTAGGTTTGGAGATGGTCAAACAATTGGTGAGACTGCCGAAAGCACCTCAGAGTATTTTCGCTGCTTGTAGAAACTGTTCACAAGCCGAAGTAAGTTTTTTCAGCTCTAATAGACTTTTTCAAGAATGCTCTTTTTCCATGATTGCTGGCTTTGATATAATGTCATTCAGAAATCTTAGAAACAAGTGATAATTATTGTTGGTAGTGCTTTGAAATTAATGATGAGTTGAATATGTTTGAAGTTCCAATTAAGAATTTTAATTTTAAAAGGGTTTTGAATATTCACAGCGACTAATACAAACAACACAACACTAGCTCATTTTCTGCATTATTCCACATAAGGACATATTACTAACTCCTTACATAAAAACAGGATATCATTTTGTCCATGTTTGCATTATTTTAAAGGATATTATATGTATGTTTGTTTTACATATGAAAGTTTATCTTGTATGTTTTGTGAAAATTGATTATATTTTCTTTGCTTACCCTGCAAATAGATTGGTTTTTATAATGGATTTGTTAAAATTGGTAAAAAATAAGTTTTTCAAAAAACTTTCGAGCCTCTTAGTCCTCCTTAGTCAATACTGGCTCCTCTGATATCAAGCTTTAGCCGCGACCCATGAAATCCACTCAGCTTTACACTTGTCTAGTAGTTCAGTCTTAGGTCTTTCATACCCCATCAATTAAGCAAACATTAGGGTTATTAAAGAAAATTCAAAGAAAAAGTTTACTCCATGACTTGAAAATGTCTTTCCATTTAACTTTGTACCATGTCACTGACTCAGCCAGTATATCACTGTAATGTAATCTAGTGGAGCAGTCTTACGTTTTCCATGCCCCAAAGAATTTTTTTTTTTTTTTTCAGATGTATAAAATATATTCTGCATAACTATATATACAATCAAAAAAAAATAATCGTTAAAAAAAACAAACCATTATATTACAAATTCCATGCCCCAAAGATGACTTTATGCTGTAGTCTTTGTTCCTGACAGTTTAGATCAAAACTGATGAGGTTATCTTGACTAACCAATAACTGAATTAGAATATACAAAAAATGGCACTATTTTTTCTGTAGTTTTATTATGAATCTCGTCCTTTTACTTAGCTATTATTGGTTTGTTTTATCATTTGTTACAGCGCATGTTTCCCAAATGAGAACCAAGCTCATAAAATTTAACTGCTTTTCAGAGTACCAACTTGGGAACGAGCATTAAATAGTTGGCCAAATACATTTGCCCTTTACAACATTTAAGGGGGCATATAAGTCAAGGTTTGACCAAATACATGTCTTTTTGCTTGAAAACTTGAAAACATGCCTTCAGTGAAGGCTTTCTTTATTTTCATGATTTGTATAAAGGTTGTTTACATCAACAACCCTTCACCTCTGAGTGAATGATTAAAGGAGATGTCAATGTTCAAATGAGATGAGCTTTGTAGTGAATAGTAAGACAGTCAAACCTACCCTTAAATGAGCAAAGCAAGGAAGAAGAGCAAAAACTGCAATTCAACGAAAAGTAGTGTTAGATGGATAGTGTTACATGGATAACGTTGGCTGCAGGTAGATATAATGAGGCAAGGAATGGTCCAGTAGTTTAGAAGACCACATGGTTAAATGTACGAAATTTTGTATCTTTTATACTTTTATCTTTTTACATTGTATTTTAATATATATCTGTAAGTAGCATGAGGATTTCATTCTTCTTGTTTTGTTTAGGAACTCAATCAGCTTGCTGACCAATATAGCAGTATTCATGTTCTGGAGATTGGTAAGGAATTTTTCACCATTTACTTCTATCTCGTTATCTCCATAATATTCCTTCTAACAATGCATCGTTTCACCATTTACCATGATGTTTACTTTCTCATAGTTCTCACAATAAGTCATCACTGGCAGATCATACTTTTGTCTCCTTCCTTTTCTCCTACTAAACATCCTTATCATTTCCTTTGTATGCTATCTTCTTTCTGTGCATTTCTGTGCATTATACAAATTTGGATTCCAGTGCTCCAAGTATTTCCACAATTAATCATTTTTCCTTTCAAACCACTTAATATCTACTGCGGTAATTATTTGGATCAGTAATAGTTGCTGTAATAGTTAGTTAGTGATAGCTGATGACGTATTTGTAGATTTTCTTCATTTATCGCGACTCATTTTGCGCATAACTTAACACCAACTTGACACCCAATGACACTTAATTGTAAGCAGATACGCACAATACGCACGCACACGCACACGTATAACCCTTCAAAAGTTGGTTATATTGCGTCACTCTATCGCTTCTCTTGCTTAAAGATGTGACTGACCACACCACTATTGATGGAGCTGTTGCAGAAGTATCCGAGTTTGTTGGACAGAATGGCTTAAATGTTCTTGTAAATAACGCTGGACAAATTCAAGGCGGAGAAACGAGACTGAGAAACGTGAAAGTAGAGAATTTGAGAAGACTGCTAGAAGTAAATACGATTGGTCCGACAGTATTGACGCAGGTTTGTGTTGTAAACTTGTTTGTTGTTGACCAGATTTTCCTTAAGTAAATACATGAATATACTCGAACAAATCACTATAACTCGTGCAAACCCCGATAACTCGAACACCCCTCCATTCACTCAAATCATCCTCATTAACTCGATCAACCCTTATTGACTCGAATAAGCGATTCACGTTATCTGATGATCTCACACAAAAGACTCGATTATATTCATTCAGTAATTCGACCAATTTTTGCAGAAGTTTGGACTATCGAGAGTTTGATTTATCTATTTGTTAGGGACAAAAGTTTTTCAAAGGTTTTTTCAGTGTTTCTAATCACGTTTTCATGCATTCCCTCATTTTCTGATTAATAAATCAGTATCCCCTTGTTAAATGACTGTAGAATCAAATTGATAAAGCCACACTAAAACTTACTTAATCGTTTCCAACCGGAGAAAAATGCACCAGTGAAAGAAATACGAAAAACTGTTGGAATTATCGAGTTAATTGGGATTACAAATTTGAATTTTACAAATTCGAATTTTCTGAACATTTTCTGAAATTTTTCAAACAACAGTTTGGCACAATGGTTTGGCACAATAGTTTTTTTAACATGTCGACCAACAATAGAATTCTTGACATGGGTGGTTCCAAAAATTCTGTTTCTCCTTAATGCATCATACAACTCACACGATTTGAATCTACTACTATGTGTGTAGCTGCGAGGATAACCGGTCAATCGAAGTATTTTAAATGGGTTTTTTTGTTCTCGTTGCATTGTGGGTAGTTGTATGGTGTATTGAGGAGAATTCTGGGAACAGTCAATACATGGTGCGACAAAAACAAATGACTCAAACACAGGATCAAAGTGAATTATTATGTATTATTATAATTATTCCTAAAACTACGTATACACGAAGTTTTCGATGTTTTGTAAAACCAAGCCCTGCATCAACTTTGTTTCTTTTTCCAGAAATTTCTTCCGCTTCTTCGAAAAGCATCGTTAAAAGAAAAAGGCGCGAAATCAATGAGTGTAGCTCGAGCTGCCATTTTGAATATGACTGGTATACTAGCTTCATTCGATCAAAACACACATGGTGGAACTTATAGCTACAGGTTATCCAAGGTAAGCTCTCGGTTTGTTTTTGTGTACTATCTTCTCTCTAATTAGCGCCCTCTATAATAAGCGCCCTCCTTCAAATTGAAAGTATTTTTATAAGCATCCCTCTCTTAAAAGCGCTCCTCTCTAGTAATTAAAAAGAATAAGGTAGTTAGGGAAATAGTTCAGCGTTTTAATCTTTCAAGTTTCATTCGAAATGGCTGACCTCTTCCGATCAACAACCTGCAACTAACTAGGAGATAACTTTAACTTATTCGATCAAACACTGTTCCGTTAAAGCTTCCGTTTTTATTTTTGAAGTAACTGAAAGTAAATAAGTACCGCCCTCACTGAAAGTAAATAAGTACCGCCCTCACTGTAAGTAAATAAGCACCGCCCTCACTGTAAGTAAATAAGCACCGCCCTCGCTGTAAGTAAATAAGCACCACCCTCACTGTAAGTAAATAAGCACTGCCCTCACGCCCTTTAGTTAGTTAGTGAGCTTTAATGTGTATTTTCTGTTATTATGTAACCTCGTTTCAATATCGAAATTACTCTTAAACACAGTGAGGGCGTTCTGATAAAAGGATTCTTGGTAAATGGTACAATCTGTGAAACAAAAACATTACAATATATATATACAACCTCTATACAAGTCACAATATATTGAACTTGAACTAGTGTGATAGTTACCAGACCAATATATTAAACTGATTTGTCACTCTCGTATAATCGTTGGGAGAGCAATATATTAAACTACCTGACCAATATATTGAACTTATTTGGCATTCTAGTGTGATAGTTACCAGACCAATATATTAAACTGATTTGTCACTCTCGTATAATCGTTGGGAGAGCAATATATTAAACTACCTGACCAATATATTGAACTTATTTGGCATTCTAGTGTGATAGTTACCAGACCAATATATTAAACTTGTCACTCTCGTATAATCGTTGGGAGAGCAATATATTAAACTACCTGACCAATATATTGAACTTATTTGGCATTCTAGTGTGATAGTTACCAGACCAATATATTAAACCAATTTGTCACTTTATTTCAGGTTGCTACGAATATGCTTACCAAAAATCTCAGTATCGAGATGAAACGAGATGGGATATTGGCGGTGAACTTACATCCTGGTTGGGTTAAAACGGACCTGGGCGGTAAAGCTGCGCCCGTGAACGTCGACGAAAGTATCCGTGGTTTGTTGGAGCTACTACCGACTCTCAACGAAGATCATAATGGTAGCTTTCAACAATGGTCAGGTCCAGCTTTGAAGTATTAAGTTTCGCTCTACAAAACCTCACATCCGTAATAAAAACAATGTAGATCATGTAGATCTAACAATATGCAGGTTTGACCACGACCTGGTAGTTAATCATTGGCATGTTGATTAAGATTAAGGAGGATTGGGTACGACCTTTCATTTGGTAATCATAGTGAATATTTGATATCAAATGTACTTTATGTAGCGAATGAATTTTTTGAAATATATTTTGCTCCGTTCGGCCAGAGACTTACTAGATTGAAACGATTGGAACTAAACGAAGATAAAGATGCCTCTCGTGTAAACCATCCATTAACACTCTGTACATTGCTGACAAAAGAAATAAAAATTCGTGTTGTGTCAATCACCGATCTATGATGCGTATATTAAGGAATGTATAATATCTGTTCCAATGTTTATGTAAAGTAGTGGACCTGATTCTAGTCACAATGATATGGTCCGTGGACACTTCACTCCGATTAGCTATAAAAGCAGCGTATCAGCTCATTAGGAGTCATCGACTAACTGTGCACACTGGCCTTCGGGCAAGTTAGAGCAATGCTATACGTATCTCTGGCGGTAATTTAGCTACCAGTTGCAAGTCGGTGGACAGAAGAACCAACTTTTACGGATGGAAACTCAACAACTCGACACTCTCCGTTACTTGAATTCAGTTTACTTGAATATATTGTTTTGCAAACTGTTGGTGTCATCTTGTGCGTGTAAGTCCATAATGATCTCATCAGCCTTGAACGAAAGCAACTATAACTGTGTGAATCACCCCTCTCTGCTTAGCACGCAGTAAGAGAGTAGGAATGATGTCTAGGATGGTAGTCTAGTTGAGCGGTAGCTCTGTAAAGCTTTGGTAGCCCGAGTCGAGGCTTTAAATGAAGTAGGACCCCATTCGAACGGCGCTCAATCTATCATGGGTAAAGTATCGTAAAATAAGTAAATAAATAAACTTTTCAGATCAGTATTTTTTAGATTGCGCATCTTCCGGTTTGTATGGTGAAGTTTGTATTATAATAATGTGTCACCAATAATGTAGAACTTTCGATTTTTGTCATAACGTTATTATGACGTCATAACTCGAACTTTAAGTCACTCGAGAAAAATAACTCGAGGATAACCACCTGCCTCAAAATCAGATTGACAAAACCCTGACCAGAGAATTAGCAAGCTCTGATGGAATGTCTCAACTCTTGGTAAGATGGATGGAAAACCTCGAATCACGCTACGTGATCATAGGAGTATTAGCATGAACCCTGATAAGTTTGGAAGCTAGTTCATATAAGAAGGAGAAGGCTCTACGCCTAAGTGTATGGAGTATGTTATCAGTGGTGCCTTCCGAAGGTAAAGTGTTAGACGAAGTTGTAAGAGCACACAACCGTCAAAGGAGGTCTCACTAGAAGCCTTTTTACATAGTCGATTATTAATCGATATATGATCATGAAGAAGGAAATAGTTTATACCTGTCAGAACTAAATCTACTGTAGTGAAGTAAAGAACAAGAGAAATAGAAAATGTTTGAAAATTTGTCATATTTGAGTGTTGACGATCAGTGGTGCCTTCAAAATTCAAAGTGTTAGACAAAATTATTTAGTACACAACTTTCAAAGAAAATCCCACTAGCAGCCTTTCTAGATTATTAATTGATATGTGACCATGAAGAAAGGGAATAGTTCATACCTATCAGAACTGAAAACTAATATACAGTGAAGTAAAGACAGAATGCTCTTCAACCCTGTAACGATAATCACGATGGAGCCATTAATGTTTTGACGGGGTTTTTTTTATCTCGCTCATGCAACTGTTATCTCATAAACCCAAACAGAACAAGATAGAATCCATCCAGCCCACTGTAGTATTGTTCTTGGTTCCGATATTTTAATCGATTGTGATTTCATCAATGAAGCGAAAATGTTTTATGTTCCAAACCATTTGATGCTCATTACGTCATTTCATATATCGAAAAAGTCTAGGCTCTAATGTTTGCTTGTAGGCCAGGCTTTTGCAGCGATTTTGATGATTACAAAAGTGTTCACACTAGACAATTACATTGAATTTTTTGATCGTCATAATCGCCAGGTGTGAACCAGGCACAAAAGAGAATTTCATGACCTGGTTATGAAAACTTTGTTGTATTACCATACCGTATTTCCTCTAATAAACGCCGCCCTCTGATAAACGCCGCCCTCTATTGAACGCCGCATCTTGAAAAACGGCGTTTACTAGAAAACAGGTTAAACAAGAATTATAAAAAAGTTTTCATCTCATACAAGAGAACGGCGACAGTGATACCGTAAACCTCCGAATATAAGCCCACCCGTGTATAAGCCCACCCGTGTATAAGCCCATCATTTTACTCATTACTAACGATTTCCATGTATAAGCCCACCCGTGCATAAGCCCATAATATTGGAAGGGAAAATTTCATGGTTGTTTTTCTTTTACTAAAAAACTTTTTTTTTTTGCATAAACATACAAGTACAAGCTATTTCTTCAGTTCTTTACGAACTAGTCCTCTATTGATATTTGGTCCATATAACTATACAATGCCTCAACCAGAGGAGGAATTCCACCTTGTAACATCAAGCGAGGAAGAAGATGATGGTACCGGAGACAATGTAGAGACAGCGACGTCGAGTGAAAGTGAAGATAATGGTGATAGCGAAAGTGAAGATAGTGAAGAAAGTGGCGATGAGTGAAAAGTTTTTATTACGTAAAATATATGCATAGATATTTAATATGTTGCTATTGTTTTCCATGTATAAGCCCACCCGTGTATAAGCCCACCCCCCGTGTATAAGCCCACCCAAAAAAAGCTTACGAACTTGTATAAGCCCAGGGCTTATATTCGGAGGTTTACGGTATTGCTCTTCTTTGACATTTTCGTGAACATATCTTTTGTGTAAAACATTATCACACAATCTTTTCTAACCTTTTTAAGGATGAGGAAACATTATTGTTTAAGTTTGCTTCTGTCCAATTTTTCATTTTGTCATAAACGCCGCCCTCTAATGAACGCCTCCCTCTATTAAACGCCGCATCCAAAAACTTGAATTTGCAATAAACGCCGCGGTATTTGATGAGTGTGGAGGCTGTGTGGAACAAGGTGAACGTTGTTTCATTAAGGGTTGGTTTACACGTAAAGATTCTTGAAAAAAATTCTTTTAAGATCCTTTAGATCATCATAATTAAACTGTGATATTACTAGCAGTAAGGACAGCTTTATACAGCCGCATAATCGCCGCGTCGAATTAAACTCTTTATTAAATGCGACGTAAATTCGACTGTATAAAGTGAAAAATTAATTACGTGCGACATAATGAATTAAGTTCAGCAGAGTTTGTCGAATAAAACGGCAATCTTCAACTTAAATTCGGCATCACTTTATACAGCCGCATAATCGTCGAATTTAATAACAGCTTGATTGAACTTCATGAAAAAAAGTGCATGAAAGTAGTGGACAGCGTGTAAGAAACACACGATGATAAATTTATTCGACATTTATGCGGCTGTCTAAAGTCATGTCGAATTTGATATGCGGCAACAAAACCTGTATAAATTGACTGTCGCATTTTTGTCGAATTTTACCCGAATTAAAGTAATTTAATTCGACACGGCGATTATGCGGCTGTATAAAGCTGTCCTAACAACTTTGTGTGTGTCCAATCTGAATTTGTATTTACCTTTATAACTGTTTTATTATTTTACTAGCCTGAAGATGATATTTCTGTATCGAAATATAAGGTTGAAATACACTATATCATTTTCCAATGATAATTTTTCAATGATAAATTCCAACGACATTGAAAGTTAAAAGTTTTGGAGTGCATACACTATCATTGAAAATTACAAACATGGACTCTGAGGAAGAAATAGCAGCTGCTGTCGTTGTTTACATTTTAGTAAAAAGGAGAGTTGAACGTAGGAAACGAATCAAAGAAGTGCATGGGTGAAGCCATGGCTACAACAGATGAAGTGAACTTGGCATCTCTTTGCTTTCTCATTCCTATCCTTGCAGAATGGGGATTTGACATCCCATAAACTTGGCTGACTCCTCCAAATTTCAATAAAATTCTCATTTGCTTCTTTCATCTTCATTAGTCTTGTTCAAAATGTTGTTTTCGTTTATGTTCACATCGCTTGCAACGAAAACAATACACGTATTTTGTTTTATAACCAACCTTTTTCCAACTAGGAAAGCTGCTTAAAATTCGCCTAAAAATCCACAGGAAAATTGCTAAACGGTTGCTTACATTAATCTTGAATAATTTTGAAATTTCAGACCAAATAAGATAAAAAGTCAAGTAAAGAAGCATTGTGGGAAAGGAAAGATGCATTATGGGAAAGGAAAATAAGAAACAGTGAATGTTGAGTTTAAAAAAAATTATAAATAAAGCAATAAATGGTGACTATAAGCAACCATAAGGGACATGGTACATAAATGTTTATAAATCTTTATAAAGGAAGTGCCGAAATCTACAAAATCATTGTTATCATTCATTGTTGTCCATCACAATGAAGAGTTCATCCTCGATACAAAGTTTTATGTTTTATGTATAATGCTGTAAATTTAAAAAAAATTATGTTGCCGAGATAAAACCTTGGGCCTAGGAAAGTTGCTAAAGTTTTTTAAAGATTTGCCTAGGGTTGCTTACAAACTGGTTGCTTATAAAAAAAAGTACGTGTAGATTCCACTCAAAACAATAGAAAAAAATGACATTGAAAAATTATAAGTTGAACATGATTAACTTTTCATTTTTCGATGTCATTGGAAACGAGAGTGTAAAAAAATGACGTTTTTTTCTGAATACACTGTCATTTTTCAATATTACACCTTTTTTTTATAAGCATAACGGATATAAGCATAATTAAGGCTGATAATTGCCAAAAATTTAGGCATATAAAGGTATACAAAAGGGAATTTGAAAAAATTGTGTAAGTATAAACAATGGTAAAAAAATTGGGATACGAAACCTCTCCATAGCAAAGGGAGGTTTTGCTGTGATATAAACAGTTTAAGATTGAACACATTGCAATGGTGGTTTGCTTGAAAAGTAATAACAAGGATAACATAAGGCTGAAACTCAATATTTATGGTTACTAGGTGTGGATAGACTAAACATGTTTGTAAGCATGGATTAAGGCTCGATTCTCAAAATCTTTCAGCATAACTCAGGCTGAGCCAAATTTACCTGATGCTTATAAAAAAAAGAAGGTGTAATCGGGTTCTATGTGAGCAATAGTTAGCTTCGAATCTTTGAATTCGATCGGTCACGTTGCAATTTCTGTGTGAGAGGACATTTTCATAAATTACGTCATTACAAACATTGCCTCGTTTCTAAGTTTATCGATTATTTCGTGAAAAATTTTTCCTTGAGGTGTCGTTTCTCTTTGTAAACAGCGCAAACGTCATTAATATTCGGTTTGAAAACGAGACGTAGCTTGTTGCTTGTTTTACAAAGCATACGGTTATTCTGGTTTCGTTCTTCTTATTGGTGGAAAAAGGGGGAACTACAGAAAACTATCGGATTGTTTTCTTCGATGTTTCGAAAAAATTCATGTACCTAAAAAATTATTCTAGAATAAATTTACAACAGACAAACAGACAGACACACAACACTGACACAAACGGAAGTTTATTTATAATATGTAATATATTTATATATGCACATTTAACTTTTGTATCAAATAATTGAAACGAACACACACTCGCACAAACACATGGTCACACGTCCACATATAAAAATAAAAAACTAACCATGATCTACAAAAATTACGTGAATCCTTTTTCTTGTCGTCTGCTTTATCGTAAACAGACTCGTATAAAAAAAACAATGTTGCCATGATAACATATTCACAAATAAATATCTTGCAGAAATGAAAGATTGCTTTGCATCAATGTGGAAGAGGATTTTCTATGGGCTCGATGGATGTTATCTTGTCCTATTTGGATTTGAGATAATAGTTGCATGAGTGAGACAAAATGAACTGCCAACCAACCATTTGAAAATTGCTATCGACCAAGAGAATATTCAGGGCACCTAAAAATATTTCAAGTCTCCAGCAATTTTACTAAATGGTTGGGCCGTCAGTGCATTTGTACGTGCTGTGATCACACTCGCTCAATCGAAATTGACCCAGTGGGCAAAATGTACACTGCGGTGGAGTACATTTCTATGGAAGTATACACACAATTTCAAAGAGAAATGCTCTCACCGCAGTAACTTTTGACGATTTCGCCCACTGGAGGAGTCATCCATCGTTCAAGTCAAGAGAATGACGACTGAACGAATTAGGAAGCCCTAGAAAAAAAGCAATCTTTTCCGTACAAGTTTATGGGCGTACAAGTTTATGGGCGCAAAACTTTACGGGCGCAAAAACTTATGGCGTATTACATTTGTTTTCAAATTTGTTCTAGTCAAATGTCTGTTAACTCTGTTAAGTCATCTTTCTGTTTGCTCAGTGAACGTCATTTGAACGTCTTTATACCGGCATATATGACGGATATTCCCGTAATGTTTCGTCAAACATGCTGCTACTAATTATCAGGGATCCACTATAGTGAGAATTTCACCTATGATAAAAAGTAAAATAGATTTTAGAGAAATCAAAGTAGATATTTAACTGAACTTTAATAATTCGAGATGCCAAAGCAACACGAATTGTCAAGTCACAAGGAGAAGCTTTTGTGAGTGAAATTGAGCATTACATATAAAATAAGAGAGGTTTGACGGTTGTAGTTAAAGAGTTTTGATAGAATAGCCTAAATTCTTTCAATGTTTGAAATCATATGCTTGTCCAGTCAGACCTTAGTGACAAGAGTGAGATGTGGTATATATCCTTCTGTGGTATATATCATCCTATGCAAACCGAATGATTTGTAGAAGAGATATGAAAAAACATACTTCGAAAGATTTGCTACCAACTTCGCCTTGGAACCCTCCAAGCTGTGCTGACGCTTCTCCGGAGAGGTTCGCTGCCGTCTGTGCATCGGCACTAGCATTTGCTGAACCGCTAATATCGGTTTTAATATCGGTTTTTACGTCGGTGTCGAGATTTAGATTAACGTCTGTGGTTGCACTTCCTAAAAATATAACACATACGTTTACAATAAAGAATGTTTGGAACCAATCGTACACGATATAACAGACAATTGACTAACCACTGGTCGCAGCGTCAGCTTTTGTTTCTATGTTGGCTTCGGATTTCGTGGAGACCTCGGGTAGAGCGATGTTAACGTTTGCTTCCGGAATGGTAAAATTGTCTTCGTCTTTTTTTATGGACGTCTGCGACGCGTCGATGTTTTCTTCGTCGGTTTGTATCGTCCCTTTTCCGGAGGTTTTCCTCCTCTTCTTCTTTTTCTTTCCTTCCACGTCGTAATCGCTTGAATGAATATGAAAGAACATACCAAGCCTCCTTAAAAACGACGGAGATTTCGGGCGCTTTTCGTCGGGGTGAACGTCAGTGGCTTGTTTTGACGTGGATGCAGATACATCGACGTCGACATCTGCCGTTGGAATGTCGACTTTACCAGTGTTTGCTTCTATTTTTTTAGATGTGGTTGGAGTTTCTACAATAACAAAATCATTATCGCCACTGATTTGACTTGAACTATTTAAAGATTGTGAGTGGCCTATGTCGGCACTGGCGCCTAGATTAGCGTCAACGTCGGTATGTCCCGTAACGTGTATGTCAGCGTTTATGTCGGATGTATAAAATTTGGAATCGCCTTCTTTACCTCTTTTTCTCTTTTTGGCGCGCTTTTTGTCATCGTCCGATCTCTTGAAAAACGAACCAATTTTGTCGAGAATGGATCCGGACCGACGGACGCCCGCTTCCCCACTGACTTCCGTTTCCGGCACATCTGCGTTAACATCGACTTCTGGTACCCTTAGACTTATGTCACCACTCTTGTCTAAATCTGGTGTTTCTAATTCAGCTTTAGGTAGACTGACTTCGGTGTCAACAGAAGGGCCAGAGATGTTTATATCTGCATCAGGATTAGCATAGAATGTAGCATTTCCTTTATCGTGGTCACCTTTCTTGCCCTTTTTCTTCTTATTCGAATCAGTGTCAGCAGAGACAGAGGGAAGCCTCACATCGGCTGAGATCCCTGTCGTATTTGCACCTCCGAGATCCATTGACGTGTCTACATCTCCACTAACATTCACATCACCTGTAGGCTTGTCGCTGTCAATTTTAACATCGCCACCTACGTCATCTTTCCCACCTGAAAATTTTGGAAGCTTGAATCCAAAGCCGCCTTTTCCTTTCGATCCCCTGTGCTTTTTGTCTTTCAAATTTCCTTCTCCTTTACTATCTATATCGGCGCTTACATCAACTTTAGGAGCCTCAACAGTCACGTCAGTATTGACATTTGGATCGTCATTACTTCCTGAAGCATTTGCAGTGACCGAGGGTGCTGACTTGCTGCTCCCACCGCCGCCGCCAAAGTGAGGAAGCTTGAAACTAAACCCAAATCCTTTCTTCTTCTCTTTCTTTTTATCTTTACCGTCTTCGGATGAGGAGGAATCTTTCCTTTTCTTTCCAGATTCAATATTTATTTCAGGAGCATCAACATTGACGTCAGCATCAGGTAGCTTCACATTAACATCTTCCGATACATCTGCACCTCCTTCTAAATTAGGCATGGCTATACCTACATTCCCTTTGCTCGTTTTCTTTTTCTTTTTATCTTTCTTCTTCCCTTCTTCACCTTCACTGGACGAAGACGATGAAGTTGAATCCTTGCGTTTCTTTTTGAGATCCAAATCAATATCTCCACCAACTTTCAGGTCACCTTCTGGAATTTTCACATCACCGTCTTTCCCTTCAAGTCCAAGTGATGCATTAGCATCGACATCTCCGGAAGGCAAGTCTCCTTCGCCACCAAAACTTGGGAGATTGATACCAAAACCACCTTTTCCTTTATTCTTTTTTTTCTTTTTCTTTTTATCTTTCTTCTTCCCTTCTTCACCTTCACTGGACGAAGACGATGAAGTTGAGTCCTTACGTTTCTTTTTGAGATCCAAATCAATATCTCCACCAACTTTCAGGTCACCTTCTGGAATTTTCACATCACCGTCTTTCCCTTCAAGTGAAACTGATGCATTAGCATCGACATCTCCGGAAGGTGCTTTTGCTCCACCCCCAAAAGACGGGAACTTGAAACCAAAACCACCTTTTCCTTTACTTTTCTTTTTGTCTTTCTTCTTACTTTTCTCTTTATCACTGGAAGAAGAAGACGTCGAGGTTGTTCGCTTTTTCTTCCCTTCAATTTCGGCATCTATAGATGGCAATTTAATATCTGCTCCCAAATTTTTATCATGGTCCCCACCGATATCTGCATCGAGTTTTGGAACTTTAATGTCACCGGAAGCGTCAGCATTAAGTGAGGCATCTATATCACCACCAAATTTAAAGTCTTTCTTGCCTTTCTTTTTCTTATCCTTTTTCTCTTTCTTCTTCCCTTCTTCGTCTTCACTGGAAGAGGAGGAAGACGATGAAGTTGAATCCTTGCGTTTCTTTTTGAGATCCAAATCAATATCTCCACCAACTTTCAGGTCACCTTCTGGAATTTTCACATCGCCGTCTTTCCCTTCAAGCGAAACTGATGCATTAGCATCGACATCTCCGGAAGGTGCTTTTGCTCCACCCCCAAAAGACGGGAACTTGAAACCAAAACCACCTTTTCCTTTACTTTTCTTTTTGTCTTTCTTCTTACTTTTCTCTTTATCACTGGAAGAAGAAGACGTCGAGGTTGTTCGCTTTTTCTTCCCTTCAATTTCGGCATCTATAGATGGCAATTTAATATCTGCTCCCAAATTTTTATCATGGTCCCCACCGATATCTGCATCGAGTTTTGGAACTTTAATGTCACCGGAAGCGTCAGCATTAAGTGAGGCATCTATATCACCACCAAATTTAAAGTCTTTCTTACTTTTCTTTTTCTTATCCTTTTTCTCTTTCTTCTTCCCTTCTTCGTTTTCACTGGAAGAGGAGGAAGACGATGAAGTTGAATCCTTGCGTTTCTTTTTGAGATCCAAATCAATATCTCCACCAACTTTCAGGTCACCTTCTGGAATTTTCACATCACCGACTTTCCCTTCAAGCCCAACTGCTGCATTACCATCGACATCTCCGGAAGGCAAGTCTCCTTCGCCACCAAAACTTGGGAGATTGATACCAAAACCACCTTTATTCTTTTTTTTCTTTTTCTTTTTATCTTTCTTCTTCCCTTCTTCACCTTCACTGGACGAAGACGATGAAGTTGAATCCTTGCGCTTTATCTTGCCGTCAAAGTTGATGTCACCACCAACGTCTCCAGAAATGCCTGGTAATTCCCCATCAATTTTGATATCTCCATCACCGGAAACAGAATCGGCCTTTTTATCTTTAGACCCTTTTCCACTCCCAGAACGATTCCGAAAGCCAAATTTGAAACTTCCCCGCTTCTTTGGCTTCTCCATATCAGCAGAAACATCCAAATTCTCACCAAATTCAGCACCACCACCAACTTCAACATTGCCACCTCCTTCCAAACCGTCAACATCTCCTTTACCACTACCTCCAAAATTAGGGCCATGGAACTTGGGTAGCTTTGAAACCAAATCCTCCCTTTCCTTTCTTATCTTTCTTCTTTTTGTCTTTATCATCTACCAGTCATCAGAGGAATGGGAACCCTTCCTTCCGCCGAAACCAAATCCGATGCCACCACCAACATCCGGACCTTTCAAATCTGCACCACCAGAGAGGTCGACATCACCTTTAAGGTCAACATCAGGACCTTTCAGATTGAGATCGGCATCAGGAAGATCACCACCAACTCCAGCTTTCACATCTATGTCTGGGGTATCCACATTGGCTTTAGCATCTGGAATGTTGACATCTAGGCCTCCTCCTGCATTTATATTTGCATCAAGATCAGCATCTGGTGCATCGACATTAACACCACCTTTACCACTGCCTCCAAAATTAGGGCCATGGAACTTGGGTAGTTTGAAACCAAATCCTCCTTTTCCTTTCTTATCTTTCTTCTTTTTGTCTTTATCATCACCATCATCAGAGGAATGGGAACCCCTCCTTCCGCCGAAACCAAATCCGATGCCACCACCAACATCCGGACCTTTCAAATCTGCACCACCAGAGAGGTCGACATCACCTTTAAGGTCAACATCAGGACCTTTCAGATTGAGATCGGCAGCAGGAAGATCACCACCAACTCCAGCTTTCACATCGAGGTCTGGGGTATCCACATTGGCTTTAGCATCTGGAATGTTGACATCTAGGCCTCCGCCTGCATTTATATTTGCATCAAGATCAGCATCTGGTGCATCGACATTAACACCACCTTTACCACTGCCTCCAAAATTAGGGCCATGGAACTTGGGTAGTTTGAAACCAAATCCTCCTTTTCCTTTCTTATCTTTCTTCTTTTTGTCTTTATCATCACCATCATCAGAGGAATGGGAACCCCTCCTTCCGCCGAAACCAAATCCGATGCCACCACCAACATCCGGACCTTTCAAATCTGCACCACCAGAGAGGTCGACATCACCTTTAAGGTCAACATCAGGACCTTTCAGATTGAGATCGGCAGCAGGAAGATCACCACCAACTCCAGCTTTCACATCTATGTCTGGGGTATCCACATTGGCTTTAGCATCTGGAATGTTGACATCTAGGCCTCCTCCTGCATTTATATTTGCATCAAGATCAGCATCTGGTGCATCGAC